>MU263206.1:0-47534 GCA_020310875.1 Ceratopteris richardii
GGTAGAAACGAGGGGAGGGGAGGGTTGAGGGGTTGAGATGGATGGGGCAGGAGGGGTAAGGATGTGGCTCGACAGAAGGGTAAGGGGTGTGGAGAGGTTAAAAATGCCTAAACAGTAGATCTACAACGGGTGCATAGGGGAAATTATGAAACATAATTTAAGACAAAGTGAGAATAGACCATATGGACAATGTGGTGAATGAAAAACATGTGATAAATGTGTGCAAAACAGTGGGTTTTGACAAGATTCAAATAAAAGGTGGGATTTTGGAAAAGTTAATGCAAAAATGAATCAGAGGTGCCAAAATACATGAAATGACTCCAAATTTGAAAAAAATGGCCATCCGAGGCACGATCCAGAGCCAAAAGGTTTAAGCCATGAAATAAAAATATATATATTATTATTATTTTTTTATTATTTTTTTCATAATTTATAAGAAAACATACAATATGGCCCTTTTTTTTCTTTTTTTTAAATATGAACGCTTCTGATTTGAAATAAAAATAAAAGAACATAAAATAAAAAGGAAATTAAAATAAATCAATAAAATAAATAAAATATTATATATATATATATATAATAAATAAATAATAAAATAAAAAATAAAATAAAAAAAATAATAAGGGGGGGGGATGTGTCAGAACCGTGGGGGGGGGGATGTGTGTCAAACCGTGGGGGGGGGGGGGGGTGTCAAACTGTGGGGGGAGGATAGGGGGGGGGTTTTTTTTTTCTGTTTTCGAATTTGTCTTCCTTTTTTTTTGTTTTAAGAAAAACGCCTGGGGGTCCCCCTTAAAAAAAAAAAAAAAAAACCCAAAATTAAAGAAATTATAGAAAAACCTGGAAAAAATAAAAAAAGCCCAAAAAAATCCAAAAAAAATTTGAAAAAATTCTCGAGAAGTCTAGACCGATTTCTCACTCAAAACACAGAGGTCTTCCCTTATTTCTCCAATTTGGTGAGAAAATGATACTTGAAAAAGGATGAAAAATACCAAAAATAAAAAATTACTTGAAAATTCCCAAAAAAATCTAAAAATTATACTTATGCCAAGGCTTAGAAAGAGTTGCTAAATTTTCTAAAATGCAAAGAACAAGCATGAAAATTGATGAAATCTACTAAAACTTAAGCAAAAATGACGGGAAAGACTATGTACAACCTGGACAAATTTTGCAGGTTTCCAAGTGATCCATAAATCTTCACATTTGTTGATGATAGGCCTTGAGCCTTGTATTGTTGACTCAGAGAAACTCCTCCATAATCTCCCAATGTACTGGACTTCATTGGATTTGTCTTCTTTTTGGGCACACTGGTCCTCTGATAGGGGTACCCTAAATCCTTCAGTAAAATATTATCTCCTCCATATTGCAACTTTTGTACCTTTGTGGCAGCAACCATATAGCTTATTTGCAAATTTTCATTTTCACTATTCCAGCTTCTTCATCAAATGGAACCCTCTGTTTCCAAAGACTGGCAAGTACTCCTTCCACATTCTTGTAAAGCCCTGCATTTGCTATCATTAAAATTGACATAACAGATGAAATCCATACGAGTATCCTTAAAAAGTGGCCATTGACCTATGAATTGGTGTAGCTTCATCACTACTGCACTTAAGAGCTTTTCTTTTCTTCTCTTTGCTATGGCCTTTGACTGAGACTGTTTCACTTGAATCAGTAACCTGAGTGATTTCCTATTTTTCTTCATATGCTTCTTCACTACTTGAGTTTGGAAAAATTCCATAGCAGGAAGATGGGTCTTCTACATGGAGCCAAGCCAACATGTTTTCATCTTCATATAAATCAGCTCCTTCAAATGGATCTGCTTCTGGGTTGTCCACCAACAATGCTTCTTCCATACAAATACCAATTGTCTGCATCATGCTAGTATTTCTTTGATCGTCTGGTCCTTCTTCTAAAATTATCTATTGCAACTCTTTTCCCTCTTGCTTTACCCACATTGTGTCCTTGCCCCAGTCATGCAGCACATTGGCATGCCTTAACCAAGGTCTCCCAATTAACAGGGGGAAACTTCCTTCTACCCGTGGCAGCCTTAAAACAACAAAGTCCAAGTTAAAGATGATACCTTGTATCTTGACTGGAACTCTAGGACCACTCCCATAGGCCTTACTATGATTTGGTCTGCCATTGTTACAGTGAAGTTGTCAGGTCTTGAAGGGTATAGTCCAATCTTTTTCATGGTATATTCAGGCATCAAGTTAATGCCAGAACCACCATCCATAATAACTCCTTGAAACTCATGACCTTTGATAGATACAGTCAGCTGAGGACTCTTATAATCTGTAAGGGGTGCTTCCCCTACAATTTTACCTTTAGGTATAACAGAAGTCTTTGCCACCAAACTTGTAGTGGAAGCTTCATCAATTATCTGCAATAATTCTAACCTGAATTTCCTATCCATCTTTATTAAATAAAACATACTACCTCCTTTTTCATGGACTTGAGTAGTTTTTTAAGCCTCTCATTCATTAAGAGTATGAGCTCCAATTGACTGGTCAAACTCCTCAAGAGCCCTGTTGAATGCATGCCCAATGGCATCACTAGTACATATGAGATCTCCTTTCTGCCTTGTATCTGCACATGCAGTGGCCTTGTCTTCAGGTGTCTTCTTGTCTTTGTTCAATCCATCAATTCTTGATTCTGGAACTATATCTACTTGAGCCTTTCCCTTGTTTCTTGTCTGCACTGTAAAAGATTCTATTTCTTCTAATTGCACCACCCTAGTAGATGGTGATGGCTCATTGACTTGATCCAACATTTCTTCTTCGTGCATAGAAATCATTTGAATATGGGGCCCAGATGAAGAGGATTGATTCTTAGGACAACAATTTGTATAGTGGTCTCTAGCCTCTAGGCAGTTTTTGCAAGGAGGGGCATTTTCTGGTAGAGTGCACCTACTTTGATAGTGCCCACATTCTCCACATCTGAAACAAATGATTGACCTTCTAGGCCCATTTGCAAGTTATTCCTCTATCTAGGGTTGTAATTGTTACCTTGATTGGGTGCAGCCGCCATTACATTTGCTGGTGGTAAGGGTCCTCCTTGTGTCCAATATGTTGTTGCAGGTATTCCCCTTGATTGACATTCTTGGGCCTCATGACCAGCTTCCTGCATAATTGGAAAGTCACACTTAATAGAGGACATTCACTTACTATATGACCTTGCTTGCTGCACATGGAACACCAAAGTCCACTCTTGATGCCACCCCCTTTGAGTTCCTGTAGCTCCTGTCGTAGTTGGGCCAATTCCTCTGCTTGGGCCTCCTCCTCCTTTTGGAGCTTTAATGCTTCAATCTCCCTTCGCAACTGAGTAACAGCATTCTCCTCCTCTTTATGGGGCTTATTCCTTTTTAAGCCCTCCAGCTCCTTCCTTAGCTGGATTACTGGATCCTCCATTACTGTGGAATTGTAGTTGAGAAGAAGTTGCTCCATACTGTTGCCTTATATGCTCCAGTCGAGTATTTGTGTTGATGAACTCCTCTATGGAGGCTATAGGCAACACTAATTCCTTGATTTTGCATTGGGTGGCCACTCGAAGTGGCTTAGCTAGCCATTTCTTAACAAAAAATCATGTGGTGGATCTGGCAATTTAGCCATTAGTGCCTTGGCCCTAGTCACAAACTCTGGGAACTTTTCACCTGGACCCAATCTCAAATTTTCTAGTTCTTTTATGATGATCTTTGCAATATTTCCATGCTGGAATTGATTTTTAAATGCATCTTTCATCAAATCCCAAGTTGTAAAATGGTTCTCAGCAAATTGGCTGAACCATTTATCTGCTAATCCTTCTAATGTGGCAGGGAAGAGAGTATCAAAAAGGCATCCTCCCTACCCATTAAGCCTCTAGTCTTGCATAGTGCCAAAAATCTTCTAATATGCTCGCCCGGATCCTCCTGAGCTAGGCCTTTGAAAGAAGGAAATTTTATATTTAATCTTGAGAGTAAGGTTTCCAAGTCTACTTGTCCCGCCATGCTCTTTACTGATGAGGTTGAAGATAGTGGACTAGAGGATCTTCTAACAACCTTCCTTCTTGTTTGCTTGCAGGTGATCCTCAATGTTTGAGATTGGGTTGCGGTCATGAGCTGTTCATAGTCCACTTAATATGAGACACTTGATAAGAATATTTACCTTTTGGTTAATGAAGTAGCACTGTAGTACTGTCGACACTTGATCTCTTCTATGCTTTGCACTTGGCTTCTCCTAAGCTCAAATATCTTTGGAAGTCCCACCGGGGGTGCCAAATTTTTTGGGGGGAATCTTTGACAAGAAGGTATTTGAGTGTTTGTAGGAGAAAAGGGAAAGAAGAGAAGAAAAACACACTGGAAGCTTCTGCCGATTGATTATAATAAGACAAATACAATGTGAAGCACAATACAATCCAATGCTTTTGTGCAAAATCACACAGAGTGCTCAATTACAAAAATACCAAATACCCAAGGGACTTGTTGCTATCCGCCTCCTCTGCACCAAACCTCCACCTTCTCCAAGCCTGCACTTGTGCACACCTTGCACCAAGCTTCACTAAGGGGGAGGGATGGATACCCTCTGTCGGCACGCGTGCACTTCAATGAGACCTTGGGATCCTTGGGGAACTAGCTAAGCACTCCTCTACACACTTCATTGGTCACTTCATGCACACCTCGCACCACTTTTCTACGTCGCACACTGTGTGTCTGTTGCACTTCTCTCTCTTGCTTCACTTAGACTATGCTCACTCTTGCTTACACTTAGGATAGTCCAAGAATAGTCCTTGCCTTGATTTTAGTGTGTCGATTCACGTACGCTCCTAACTGCAAGAGTATCTTGGTGCTCACTTTGATGTCCCAAGATTGTCTCCAAAAGTGGGCAGCCAACGACTCCTGTTTTGTCCTGTAGTGACTTAGACTAAAACAAAAATTTAATTGGGGGGCATACTTTCACTTCTGCCTATGTTGCCGCTTCACATACCTTCACATTTTCCTTTTAACTCTTCACTTTTGCACATAAGAGAGGGTTCACCTGAACCTTCCATAACACTTTAAAAAACACTTTGAACCTTAGGGAAATTAGAGAATACCTCTGCAACCTGCAACCCACTTTCTCCAATTTACCCTTTGTGGACAATTAATTGTGCACTACCTGTGCACTTTGACACCTGCACTCTAGCACTTTGACTTTGCACCTGTTGACTTTGACCTTGACTTTGATGACTTTGACTAGTTTCACATTGACCTTTCAACTTTGACTATGGTTGACTTGACTACAGTTGACTTTGACCAATATGACTTGTATGGGCTCAATAGAACCACTAGAGGCTTACATCATTGGTAGTGGAGGATCTCAAATCAAGTATGTAAGCAAAGCAAAATCAATAATACACCTATGGAACACTTCCATGAGTTTTAGTTTCCTACTATCTAGATACAATGAACTAAGTTAGGAACGTTGGAGTTTTAGGTCAAGCACATTAACAACACAAGGAAGAAGAAGAAGAAGCTTGGATCAAAACACACAATACGAAATGTATTACCAAGCGAATGTATCAAGACAAGTAACCCATTAGGGTTATATGCATATATACGAGCTGGTAGAAGAAAACCTCCTAAGAGGCAAAAAGTGCCCGATAGTCCTAAGTCTTTTCACACACATGACTACCAAACTATATCAACAAATCACCCTTGGCGTGATGTGGTGAGCAAGGAGTTGGCACTCATGTATAAGGAAGTGCCACACTATGTGGAAGAGATCAATCCACAAAAGGAAGTAAGGCCAAAGCTTTGTGGAAACCTTCAAATGTCTTCTGAGGCAAAGCCTTTGTGAAATATCTCCAAATGTTATCCTAGGTGGGAACATATGCCAAACTCATCTCTCAAGCAGAGAACCTCTCCCTAACATAATGATAATGCACCTCAATGTGCTTTGTGTGAGAATGGAACATAGGGTTCCTCACAATCACCAATGTGCTCTGACTATCAGTGAAGATGGTGGTGGATGAAGACTGACCAACACCCAAATCAACCTAAAGGCATCTCAGCCACACACACTCAACAGTCGCTATGAAAGATGCCCTATACTCAGCCTCACAACTAAAAGTGGCATGAGCATGGAACATAGGGTTCCTCGCAACTGCCCATGCGCTCTCAGTGTCAGTGAAGATGGTGGTGGCAGAAGACTATTGGACACATGAGTGTCATGGCAACCAGCCGAGTGAGAGTCAGAAAGCATGCAAATCTAGTGGTAGTGAACCCCTTGGGATAAAACAACCCAAGTAGCCGGGTACCACTCAAGTAGCAAAAGACGCGCTTAACCACCTACCAATGCTCGACACTTGGGCAATGTATAAAACTGCTTAATGGGAGTGATGCGACGAACAAGGAGCTAGCACTCATGTATAAGGAAGTGCCAAGATATGTGGAATCAATCCCAAAGCTTCACGGAAAGCTTCAAACTTCTCCCTAGGCAAAGCCTTCGTGAAAAGGTGTGCAATGTTCTCCTACGTGCGCACATATGCCAAGCTGATCTCTCTAGCAGAGAACCTCTCCTTGACATAATGATAATGCACCTCAATGTGCTTCGTGCAAGCATGGAACATAGGGTTCCTTAGAACTGCCAATGCGCTCTAACTGTTAATGAAGATGGTGGTGGAAAAAGACTGACCAACACCCAAATCCGCCATAAGGCATCTAAGCCACACACACCCAACAATTGCTTTGAAAGCTGCCTTATACTCAGCCTCACAACTAGAAGTGGCCATAGTAGGCTACTTCTTGCTCAATGAAGATATACATGAGCTACCAATCATGAAGCAAAAGCCACTAGTGGACACATGAGTGTCATAGCAACCAACCTATTCAAAGTCAGAAAAAGCATGTATATATGGCGGTAGTGACCCCCCCTTGAGATAAAACAACACAAGTACCCAAGTACCACTCAAGTAGCGCAAGATGCGCTTAACTGCCTGCCAATGCTTGACACCTGGGCAATGCATAAACCTGCTCATCTCTGAGACAACAAATTGAATATCTGGCCAAGTAATGCATAAGTAAATCAAGCATCCAATAGGCTACTGATAGAGAACAACATCAAATGCATCTCTAGCATCGTGAAGACTCAATCGTAAACTTGTCTCCATAGGAGTGGCAATAGGCTTACATTCCTCAAGGATAAAATACTACAATAATGTTTTAATATATTTCGTTTGACACAAAGCCATTCCACCATCAACTTGCATAAACTGAATGCCCAAATAATGATGCAAATGCCCCAAATCAGACATCTCAAACGAGGCATGCAAATCAGCCTTAAAATCAGCAATATGTTCCTCATAAGGACCAGTGAGTAGCATGTCATCAACATACACAACAATGATCAGAAGCACATCGTTAGCATGCTTAACATATGAGGTGCTTTCAGCTGGACTATTCTCAAAACCACGTGCAATCAAATAAGCATGTATCTTTTCATACCAAGCATGTGGTGCTTGTTTCAAACCATATAAAGCCTTTTTCAACCTGCACACCTAGTTTTTTCATGCCCTTTATGTACAAAGCCATGGGGCTAGAAAACATACACTTCTTCATGCAAGTCACCATTCAAATATGCTATTTTAATGTCCAACTGATGTACATTCCAAGCATGATGAGCTGCAAGTGCACAGATGCTATGAACAGTAGTCATTCGGCATGTAGGTGAAAAGGTCTCATCAAAATCAATGCCTCTTTCCTACGCATAACCCTTTGCAACAAGCCTAGCCTTGTACCTATTAATTGTTCCATCAAGATTACACTTCAGCTGTTCTACTTGACCTCCTTGATCCACATTCTTCATATGTGAGTGGATATCTCTTCATCAAATATAGGATCATCTTCATTTCTTCTTGTTAATCCACTTCTGGATGTACTTGCTTGCATATAGTCTTCATCTCCATTCACTTGCACACTTGATTTTCCTTTCTCACATCTTCTTACCTCTTCTTCAAATTCTTCAACTGTATGACTTTGATCTGCATACCATCTTATTTGTTCATCAAATGTAACATCTCTAGAAAGAAAGTGTTTGGTTAGAGGATTCCACAACCTATAACCCATCTGCTTTTCATCATAACCAATGAACACATATTTTTCTACCTTTGGTTCAAGTTTATGTCTAAGTTCTGATGGCACATAAGCATATGCAATTGATCCAAACACTTTACAATGATCTAGTGTTGGTTTCTTACCCCACCAATCTTCATATGGAGTCATTACATTTAGATTTGTACATGATAATCTATTCACAAGTTATGTAGCTGTATTTACAGCCTCAACCCAAAGATAATTTGAAAAATTCTTCTCCTTCAACATAGCTCTAGCAAACTCAACCAAAGTCCTATTTCTTATTTTTGCTACACCATTTTGTTGTGGTGTATACCTGCATATTATTTCTCTCTTAATACCTGCATTCCAAAGATACACATTGAACTCTTGGGAGAAGTATTCTCCCCTCCATCAAACCTCAGTCTCTTAATCTTTTGACCTGTGTCTCTGCATATGCATCAAAATGCTTGAATGCTCCAAACACTTGTGATCTTTCCTTCAAAACATACAAAATTATCCATCTTGTAGCATCATCAATGAAAAGAACATAATACCTTGAGCCACTAATAGATCCTTCTTTTGTTGGTCCCCATACATATGTATGAATGAGCTCTAGTACTCCATCATGTTTAATCCTTTCTTCTGAAATGGTAACCTGTGTGCTTTACCCATTTGACGTGCTTCACATTTATAAATCATATGTTGACTCTACATGTTTGGTAATCCTAGTACAGACTGATTTGCAACCATAGCTTTAATTCTTCTTTCATTCAAATGACCTAATCTCTTATGCCAGAGATCAAGTTCTGTAATCACTCCTTCACCATGTGTGAGCAAATCTTGACCAATGTTCCCTTGCACTCTTAAAGTAATGAGTCTACCTTCTTTCTTATCACAAACAATGATTATATCCATTATCTAAATCTTCAACAAATACTCCTTACCTTTTTCGACTATTTGTCCCACACTAATCAAGTTTTTAGGTATTGTGGGAACATACAAAACATTATTTAGCGAATCTGCTCCACTCTTGCATTTCACTTTTCCAACTGAATGTACACTATGTGTTGTATTATCACCTGTTTGAACTATATGACTAGAAATACCTTTTTCCAATTCTGACATCAATTCTATGTTTCCTGACAAATGATTAGAACATCTAGTCAATGTAAAATACCTTTAGATCTTCTTTATCTGATGTGCTGATTGAGTTCATCATCAATGATGAATGACTTTCATTCTGTGTGTCATTTTCATAATTGTAGTAGGTGGTTGTAGGATTCATTCTATCCCCAACTTCTTCTTGCACCTCTACCATAGCCTCATCTTTGATTTTTTCTACCTCTTTGAGAATAACTTTGATATCTTCCACCTCTGCCTCTGCTATTGTTATTTTGACTTTGATTTGATCCTTGCTGATTATGCCAATAGTCATGAGCCAAATGATTACTCAATCCACAGATCCAGCAAGCCTTCTTATTGTTATTATGGTTACCTCTCCCTTCTTCCAAAACCTCTTACTCTTCCTCTGCCAATGCTTTTACCTCTTGCATGATAAACTTGAGAAGTTGGTTCCTCTTCATCCTTTGCTTTACCTTTATCTCCTTTCTTCTTGTTCTTCATGTACATTGCAAAAATTTGTCCTTTATCTCCATCTCCCTTCAAGTCTTGCTCAAATGTGAGCATCAAACCAAGCAACTGATTCAAATCTGGAACATAATGATTTAATGAAGTTCTATTGACAAGACAAAAGGTTTCCACCTTTTCTCCTCTTAAACCTATAAGCGATTGAGCAATCAATCTGTGATCTTCAACATCTTCATCTATGGATCCAAGACTATCTGCTAGATCCTTCATCTTAGTGGCATAATCACTAATACTTTGACTTGGCTTCTTCTTGAATGTAGTAACCTCTAACCATAGAAATTGCTTTCCTTGCTTTGGTAGTACTTTGGAAATGATACTCCAATGCATTCCATATATCTTCAGCTGATTCCAATCCTCTGATGTGTGGTAGCAAATGATCTGAGATTGTATTGTAGATGTAAGCTTTTGCACTTGCATCCTTCTTTTGCCAATGCTTTAAAGCATCCAGTTCTTCTTTATTTGGTCTTTCATCTTCAAATACTAGCTTCTCTTCTTCACCTATTATGTACACCATGAGATCCTTACTCATAATTAAGGCTTCCATTCTCATTACCCATGCAGGATAATTATCTCTGTCTAGTTTGTCAATGGAGATATGATCTGCCATAATTCTTTGTTTGTGCTTCAACCTGTGAGCTTAAAGGATAATGAATAATACCGTTTGCAGTTCTTTGTGTATGAATATAATTCTTAAGTAATCTTTTGATGTCTTGTGCCTTTGGATGCTTATGCTTTCAAACTTTAATGAAAACGTTTCAAAAACTTCTCGTACCTTTGACGCCTTCTACTCGAGAACCTTTTTGCTCTGATACCACTTGTTGATGTGTGAAACATCACAAGAAATGAATTAATGTGACAATAGAACACCTCTATGGTCACCATTAACTCAATGTTTCTCCAAACTTTGAAAAATGATAGTTTAAACTAAGAACTTTGCTTCTTTAGAAATTTTTAGTCACTAAAATGACATACCTTCACTCTTTTGCTTATTTCTCTTAACACAATTTTATTTCTCCAAGATATTTTAGTGGCTAAAATTAGAAGAAGGGCTTTCCAACAAGGTATTATTTGGAAAAAAAGGAGCACTAGACATCAAGGTATGGCCTTCACAAGATGACTATGTATGAGCTACCAAAACTGAAGATTTTGCCTGTTTTAGTAAAAAATATGTTCCTGTTATGAAAATTCAATGCCTAGCATCGACTTGCAACAAGAATTTGATGTCATGCATTGAATTCATGTGTTTTTATGCCACTTTTTTAGCACCTAAACTACCCCCGTAAACCACAAGCATGAAGGAAAGAACTTTTGTGGAAATTCGATGTTAGGCATCGACTTCACCCCAAAACTCGATGCTAGGCATCGAGTTGCTCCACAAACCTCATGTTTTAACAAGAAGTAAAACTCAGAGAATGAAAACAATGACTTATTAGCACTCGATGCCAAGCATCGAGTTGCCAGGCAAGGAGATTTAACAAGAAGTAAACTCAGAGAATGAAAACATTGACTTATTAGCATAACTCGATGCCAGACATCGAGTTGCTTGGAAAACTTCAACTTATGACATCATTACACAATAGGCAAAGCATGGAGATGGAGGAGAGAGTCTCATACACATAACTTTACTTAGTTCTGCTCATAACTATGAAAAAAACTCATAAGTTTACAGGTGCTTTCTCACTCAGAGAAGCCTGACTATACTCAGTCATACAAAATGAACTTTTTCTCACTTCTATTTCTCTCTCTCTCTCTAACTCACCACGTCAGTTGGTACAAACTAACTTATATAGATTTTCTCAATCTTGTGATTTTTGAAAACTCTAGAACTAAAGTTAAAACTAACTTTATAATTATAATACATGTGTGAAATTGTCCCTTCACATGGGCATGTGCTTTTCTTCTTTGACCTTCATATTTATGTCCAATTTGTGATTGGTTCTCTAACATTGACTTCCAAAGCTTATAGTCTCTTTCCTTCTCTTCTTGATCATATGGTATGTCTATCTTCTGTTTGTCCTCATCATACCAAGACCTATGTTTTTCAAACACAACAATTTTGCTTGTGATGAATTGCTCGGTGGAAGGGCTATTAAATCTGTAGCCCATCTAAGTTGAATCATAGCCAATGGATACTGCCTTGGTTGCCTTTCATCAAGTTTAACTTTGATTTCTAAAGGTACATGTACAAAAACTAAACAACCAAAAATACCTTGTAATGACCTAGACTTGGTTTTCTACCATTTAAAGCTTCATAAGGAATCATACCTTGAAGAGATTTGGACGGAAGTATGTTCACTAGATATACAGTAGTTGAGATTGCTTCTACCCATAAATAATTGTTGAGATATCAAGATCAACATGTGATGATCTAGGATGACACGTATCAATTTTTCATTTCTCTGACATGTATGGTGGTCACACCGATATATGTCAGGGATACTTCATTGAGTTGTACTAGATTTTTCTACTGAGAGTGATGGCACATTTGTTTCTTGCCAACTCACTCATTTGCGAACATTAGGTTTTTCCTTACATACTGATCTTTATATATTGCACTTGTATTCTTGTTTTTAGGTCATTCTTGTACATTCCTTTCTATGTAATAGAAGAAGAAGAAGATCATTATTCCTTGCCTTAATTTGAGTATGTGCTTCTCTTTGATTGTGAGAGTATGTTTGTGAGCTCTCTTCCTTATCTCCTTCCTCGTGACATGGTATTAGAGCCAGTGTGGCTATAGAGAGCTCGTGGAGAAGGCAATGGTGAAGAGTACACAGCAAGGCATGGAGAAAACACGATTCACAAACGACCTCCATTTGCTACGAAAATCGGCATGAAGTTTTGGAGCCATCTTCACCTCCATTTTGAGCCCGCAAGGTGGGGCCCATAGAAAATACACGTCAGTTTCAGAAACTATAACTTGTGTTGTGTTTTTCAACACTCGTATATTCTAGATCCAGAATTTCAAGCGATTCCGTGTACTGCTGATACATGAAAACTGTGTTTTTCTGAGATCGAACTGTCACGTCATAGTGCGACAATGTTCAAGGAAGTGCTGCTTGTAGTGGTTTGCAGTGTTGTGAATTGCTGTAGAAATGGCAAATACAAATGGAATGAGTAAGCTTATGAGCAATAAGATGGAAAAGAACAACCTCCATGCTTGGAGATTCAGAATGAAAAATTTCCTGATGGGAAAAGGCTACTAGGAGTACATCAAAGGAGAGAACGAAAATGCTCTGCAGTTACCACAAAGGAATCAAAGTGCAGAACAGTTAAGAGCATATGAGGAATGGAAACTTGTTTGTACTTCATGTCTATTCTTTGGACTTTATAAAGAGCAATGTTTTCTGCAACATGGTTTGAACATTCTAAATCTATGTAGAATAAATGATCATCTTCTTTACCTTCTTTGTGGTTGAAATTCATTAGAAGAAATGAGTCTTCATGTGGTTGATCTTCTGAATAATTGTTGAAGTCCCTTCTATTATGGCTTCTATTTTTATTGTTGAAGTCATGTCTAACTCTACCTCTATTGTTACCAAATCCACCTCTTCCACCTCCTTTCTGAGTCCTTTCATTGAACCAACAATTTTGAGTGCTGCGGTTGGTCTTATCACAGATGGCACAAGGTTCAACACGTTTGACCATATGCTCTTAACTGGTCTACATTTTGATTCCTCTCTAGTAACTGTAGAGGGTTTTCATTGTCTCCTTTGATGTACTTCTAGTAGCCTTTTCCCATTAAGAAATTCTTCATTCTAAATATCCAAGCATGAAAGTCATTCTTGTCCAACTTATCACTCATAATTTGACTCATTCCGTCAACATTCACCCATTTCTATGGCAATTCACAATATTACAAAGAAACTAGAAGCATTATCTCTTCTTGAACACTCCCACATTGTGACTTGACAGTTTGATCTCAGAAAAACACAGTTTTCATGTATCCAAAGTAGATGGAACTATGTGAAATTCTAGATCTAAAATATTTGAGAGATATAGAACAAAATGCAAGTTATAGTTTTTCAAACTAACATATTTTTTTTGTGAGCCCCACATTGTGAGCTCGAAATGGAGGTCAAGATGGCTCCGAAATTGAAGTCTGATCAAAATTTGATGTTATCTACCTTCACACCAAATTTCATAGCAATCTAAGATCATTTGTGAAGCGCGCATCCTCCATATCTTCTCACATACTCTTCACTATTGGTCTTCTCCACAAGCTCTCTACAATCACATTTACAAGTAAAGAGGAAGGAGATAAGGAGGAGAGCTCTCACACACTGTCACATACAAAAAGAGGAGCACACAAAGATTGAGGCAAGGAAGAATGATCGTCTTCTTCTTCTATTACATAAAGATAATATACAATAATGACTTAATACAACTATACAACTAGTACAATATAAAGAACACTACATAAAGAAAACCCTAATTTCCACAAATGAGTGAGTTGGAAAGAAAAAAATGTGCCTTCACTTTCAATATATTAATCTAGTTAAGCTCACTAAAAGTATCCCTAACATATGTCGGAGTAACCACTATACATGTCAAAAAAATGAAAAAGTGGTACATGTCATCCTCAATCATCATATGTTGAGCTTGATATCTCAACAAGGTATGAACTAAATTCTTCATCAAGTTCTTTGTTGTATGATTCATGGGTTTGAAAGGTTAAATATATGGATTCTAAAGGCTAGAATATGTATATTTTCCTTGGTTTAGCCCTTGATTTAACCTTGGAACATGCTTGAACCTTTGGGTTGACCCCTTAGTTTTAGCCCTTGGGGAATTTATTCATATGAGCTCCCAATTGAATGGTTATGAACTTAGGCTTGATTTATCCTAAGGTTTGGGAACTTTAGTCTTGGGAGAAGCCTCTCTAAGTGCCACCTTGGGATGTACATGAGAGAAGAATCCTCATTTGATTTAGAAGGCATGTGATAGCCCTTGGGAAATTCGATCTGACATATGATACTTCACTTCTTCTAACCTTCAAGCTAAAATTTACACATAGGGCACTGCAAAATAACTCCGTGAGCACTTTCCATAACCCCTCTGATTGAGTTGAAAGGAGAGGTAATAAATTCATGTTTTATGTTTGTCATGTCTCAAATAGATAACGTTATTATCCAAACTCTAAAAGAATATGTACTCCAAGGCTAATAATAATATTTTACATAGAGGCTATTGCCATTTTAATGTGGATAGGACATAAGTCTACCCGTTTGGAGATTGTTGCTCAACATAAGTGTACAGACAAATCGAGAAATCATAGAATAAATAGAAATAAATACAAATAAAAGCCGTTTGCTGACGTGGAGAAAAAAGACCTTTTTGCACTTTTGGGCACTCACTTTTTAGATTTTTGTCCCTTTTGCACTTTTTGGACCAGCCTAGCCTTATCCTTTACGCGTCCCTCCTTTGAAAGTGATCAATCGACAAAACAAAAAGTTCCCCATCACTTCGTCACAAGTCCCAATCAAATACACGATACATTTTATGAGGGTTTGCAAAAAGCTCCAAATAGTCATTTTCTTCGGTCCTTGTTCATACATTGCTGGCCCTTCCCATGGAAGCTACCAGGGAATATTCTCTCTGCTTCAATGATTAAAATAAGGTCAAAGGATAAACAAAGTAAGGCATCGAATATTCGTGAAATAATATGAATTATTTTCTACGAATAATAAGCTCTCGTAGAACTTATCATATGGCTTAAGACATTTTATGGACAAAGCATTTTCAATGTTCTCTCTCTCTCTCTCTCAAATTATCTATCTATCTGTCTAGAAACACACACACACAGTGCACACCAATAGAAAAGATCCTGTTGTAATTGAACGGATTAGACTAGATACACTTCATGGTGAGAAAAATCTGCACACTATATGAAACTCTTATCAATACAGATTCCTTTTTTAATACAAAATTTATCTACATATACTTCAAGCTACACATAAGATTGACATTATAAGCTAAACATAATAATATGCTTCATGCTAAACACGAATTTCATCACAGAATGCCTGTGCTCAACTATTATTGTTCATCTAACTACACACATGTGTAATTCAATCTGTTTACAACATAAAAAAGGTTGTGTTGAATATATTAAAAAGTTCAATTACAGAGGTCTGGGTGAATGCATTATTTAGAGATAAACATGGAAACAACAAATTTATATAAGCATAGGCTTCATTGAGTATTGTTTGAATGTTTTAGAAATAGCAGAATAACACTCTATCTATAAAATAATATTTGGGGGCATTAACAAAGCTCCTAGATAATCTAGTCTTCAAAATTTTCTAAGTAGCTTCTCCTATGATGCCATCCTCTAGAATGTTGAACATCCTATTGTGGTTCCAAGAATTTCTCTCCCTCATAAGATCTTCTACTTCATCGTAGGATTCTCTTAAATTTTTCCCAAATATGGGAATTCTTCTTGCAGGAAAAGAATTGGTGGATAATATCTACCTATTTTGATGGAAAGTCAAACTTTTCCATATATTTTTATATATGCAAAGTCTATTTGAATTATCCTTACTTACAAAACTCAATGGGGATTCATGATGCATCCACCTTTCATGTTCTTCTAGTTGTGATAGAGGGGTTGGTTAGATCTATACCTTCAAAGACCAATGTGCACCCTTATGTGTCCTATAGAACTAGAAAAGCTCTTGAATGATAAATTCTTGAAGTAGATTATTTGGATAATCTAAGGAAGGAAGGTCGATAAGTTGTTGTGTAGATGTCAAAGCCTAGTAGAACTTCATGTAGATGTCAAAGCCTAGTAGAACTTCTTGGGTCCACGCAAGGTAAAGTCCCCTAGATGCAATTAAAAGAAAAATCAAAGACATTTTTCTATATTGACACCTTTTTTGACTCGCTTAGGACCTCTAAATATTCATGGGAAACCCTCATGTCTCATAATCATTATGGAGAGTTGCGGAATCTCTAAAATTAGTATATAATGTTTTATAGTTTCTTAGTGCGAATAAAGTACATATAGTACAATGAAGGGCTCAATTTTGTAGCACTTTTGTCTCATTATTTTACTTTAAGTGATGTAACATGAATTTTGGAGTGTCTCAAAGGATATGAAGGATTGGAGACAACATATGTGCATAAGAATCTCGAAAAAAAGTATCATACATGTGTTTGGAGCTAATGAATGTCTCCTTAGTAAACGAAAGTAATGGCTCAATGGCATCTTCCATAAAAACAACATCACAACTAACCAAAATGCATTTTATTTATGGATGATATAGACAATAGCCTTTGCTTTTAGAACTGTACCCAACAAAATACATTTCACTGCTTTGTCATCTAATTTTTGTGATGTTGTTCAAGCACTAATTTCCTACAATTACGGAGTTATCATTTTCATTTTCATTTTGCACTTGGGCTATGTAGATCTTTCCAAGCCGGATGTGGTGATATGCAAGAAGGGATGATTCACCAATTGAGAGAAATCTCCTATAAAAAACTTGTAGCATATCAATTTTGAGATTTTCCTCTTTCTTCTTCTTTTAGACACATTATTCCTTCTTTGGTCACCATAATCTCGACTAGGTAGGCATAAGAGAGGTGGCTTTGCATTCTAGTATTTTGCAATAGTGTATGACTAGACCTTAAGTCCATATGTTGCATTTATCTCTTTTTTATCAAGTTTTTCTGACCATTACTTCCTTCTATGCCTTTAAGGTGATATTTTCTCATTTTGGTGGTTTCAAGTGCTCAAAGGATTTTGGCCGAATGCTGAAATGATTTTGAATGGGTACTACGGGAATAATTGTAGTGAGGTTTCATGATTCTAAGTTCCCTAGAGGTGTGTTGCGTACTTCATTGACCTTTGAAGACATCCATTTGTCCATTCTACTCCTATAATTCCTTTGTTTGCTAAGTAAGCCTTGTAGCATAGCAAGAGCGGATCAAAACCATGGAAAAGTTTTCAAAAAGTTCTAAATGAAAAGGTGATTTGCAAGAAATGTGATTTCGCTATTATATCACAAGTTCTTAGCCCTAAAACCATGGTTTCCTTGTTGATATATTTAGGTGGTGATGTATGTGAACACACTAGGACTCTCGGGGCACTTTTTTCCTCTTTAGGAGGTTTATTTCCCCCGGCTTGTATATATGTCTATTGCCCTAATGAGTCACTTATCTTGTACATTCTAGTGTTAATACATTCAGTATTGTGTTATGCTCCAAGCTTCTCCTTCTTCCTTGTGTTGTTTGCATGCTTCTGCAGACGTCTAACTCCAACAATTGGTATCAGAGCAGGTCGTCGCTTCATCTAGGGCATCGTCGACACCCCTCCAATCATAGTCTCAGAATTGCACAAAATTTGGTGAGCATACTCAATATGATTAGGAGATAGAACCAGCTTCACTGTGGTGCCAAAATTGCAATCTGAGCTCGTTTTGGCCTCTAAATGCACTATCATAGTGCTTGTGTAGGCTATTCATCTTTTTTTGCCAAAGATATATATAGGTTTTGATTCGCCAGTATAAGCGTATTGAAGTCTGCTACATGTTTAGCAAAACTCGTCAAGGTAGTTTTGTTCAACTTTTTAGATACAATCATTTTTTTGCATCAATGTATTTTAGTTAGTGGCCATGGCTGAAAGTAGTGATGTGTTTTGTATGTTGGATATTGAGGATAAGTTGGATGGTACGAATTACCCATTGTGGACTTATATGATGCATCATGTATTGGTCACAAAAGGACTGAGAATATTGTGTAGGGTGTTGAAAAATGTCCTATTACACCTGAAAATATAGGTATTGAAGATGATGGAGATGGCATCAAAAATGGTGATATTCTATAGATTCCTATTCGTGATGCGGTTCCTGTTGCACCTACTATAGAGAAAATTCATTGGGATGGTAGAGATGCTCACGCACATGCATTGATAGCCTTGTCTATCAAACATGCCATTAGTCCTCACATTCGCTCTTGTAGAACACCTAAGGATGCTTGGGATACACTTATCACATTGTACTAGGCTAGGAATAAGGCTTGTGTTGCTTACCTCTGAAAAGAGTTGGAGAGTGTTCATATGAATGAAGCTCATTCTATGGACAATTTTCTAACACAGATCAAGGATTTGAAGGAACACTTGATTTTTGCTGATGAAGTCCTTCTGACAATTCACTTGTGCAGATTGTTCTGAATGGTCTTCCTGACTCATATCAAAGTTTTGCTTCTACTCTTTGTTTGATGATTAAAGGCAATCCAAATGCCTTAACATTTGAAGGGTTACTTTTTGTTCTATTGCAAGAAGATCAGTCTAGGCAGAACATGTCTATTATGCGTGCTACAAATCAAGCTCTCCTGGCTAGTCAGAAGGGCAAAGGTAAATGAAGCTCATCTAGTAGTAAGTAGAAATCTGCAAATGCTGCACATTTGAAGAAGGAAGACAAAGATGAGAAGAAATAAAAAAAACGAAAATTGTTTTGCAAATATTGTAAAGGAAATGATCATGTCATTAAGAGCTATCCAAAACTGGCTAATAAAGAGGCAAAGAAAAAAGAGGCCAGAATGGTTGTTGCAGAGGCCTCTAAACAAAAAACAGAGTGTGATAATCTTGTGTCGAATGAAGAATGGGCATTTACTAATGTTCGCAGTTTTGACCCATCTTCTCACAAGAAATGCATGTCTACACTAGAATCAGATGCTTGGTACTTTGATAGTGGGGCAACCAAACATATTACCTTGTAGTGGGGCCTTCCCCTACAGGGAATACTGTCACATGTGCCAACAACTCCTCTTATCTTGTCATGGGAGTTGGTAAGATCATTCTGACTACTACTGATGGTAGTTCTTTTACATTGTCGGATGCTTTCTTTCTGCGAGGGATCAAGAGAAATCTGTTATCAGTTTTTGCCTTAGCTAAGATTGGCTTGGTTGTGAAATTTGTTGATGATAGGTGTATAGTTCATGATCTGTCAAATGGCAACGTGATTATTGCTTCTAGAATTTTATGTTGTGGGTTGTATAAGCTCATAAACTATGGAAAATCTTTGAATGATTCAGCATGTGCAGTACATGATTCTCAAGCTATGTTAGATGCAAAGCTTTGGCATGCACACTTTGGTCATCTAAATTTTGCTAGTTTGCTATTCCTATAGAAATCTGAAATGGTGTCCTCTTTGTCCAAACTTGAGGCACCCGGTAAACATGTTTGTGAAGGCTGTATTTTGGGCAAAGTGCAGCGTTCTTCATTCCCAACCAGAAAGGTATTCTTATGATACTTCTTACATAACTCAGAAGAACTATGCATATATGGTCAAAGATGATGAAGAACCTCAGAACTATGATGAAGCAAAAGGTAAGAAGCAATGGGAAGAAGCAATCAAGGAAGAATTCAATGCACTAGAGGAGAACAAGACTTGGGAACTTGTTCCTAAACCAAATGGTAAGAAGGTAATTGGAAATAAATGGGTTTATAAAGTGAAGAAGCTTGCAGATGAAAGTATAGCCAGATACAAAGCTAGACTGGTGGTGAAAGGCTATGCCCAAACGTATGGCATAGATTATGATGAGACATTCAGTCCTCTAGCTAAGATGTCAACTATCAGGACAATAATTGCTATTGCAACTTCAAAAAGATGGACTCTGAGTCAAATGGATATAAAGAATGCGTTCTTGAATGGATACATATTAGATTAGGTATACATGGAACAACCTCAAGGGTTTATAGATTCCAAGTATCCAAATTTTGTTTGCAAGTTGAGAAGAGCACTCTATGGATTGAAGCAAGCTCCAAGAGCATGGAACTATAGACTAGTGAAGTATCTCAATGATCTTGGATATCAAAGTTCAAAAGCAGATCCAAGTCTACTCATCAAAAGAACAAAGGAAGGTATAATCTACATTTGTATTTATGTAGATGATATTATAATCACAGGTACTTCAGATGAAGGAATCAAGGAGGTAAAGAGATTACTTGAGAAAGAGTTCAAAATCAATGATCTAGGAAAATTGTCATACTTTCTTGGAATGGAAGTCTTATATAGAGCATGACATATATGTATCACAAGAGAGGTATCTTCTGAACCTATTGAAGAAGTTTGGTATGGAAAATTGCAGAGAAGCTTCAACTCCACTTGAAGTTAATCACAAGCTCAGTAAATATGATGGTACATAATACAAAGATATGAGTAAGTATCAATCTCTTGTGGGTAGTTTGATTTATGCTACAGTAACAAGACCTGATCTTAGTTATGCAGTGGGAGTTCTATCACAATTCATGCTTTTTCCAAAGGATCCACATTGGATTGCAGGTCAAAGAGTTCTTCGATATATCAAAGGAACTATAAAGGAAGGACTATATTATCCTTTTACTTCAGATTAAAAGTTGAGAGCCTATAGTGACTCAAACTATGTAGGTTATGAAGATGACAGAAGATCAACACATGGATACATGATATACATTGGTGATAGGCTTGTAAGTTGGTGTTCAAAGAAACAACATACAATAGCATTATCATCAATTGAAGCTGAGTACAAAGGACTTGTAGAAGCAGCTAAGGAGGTTATATGGATGCCGACATTATTCAAAATCTTGGGCATTGATCAAGGTGTACCTACAATACCTGGAGATAACATGAGTTCACTTTATCTTGCAGCAAATATAGTATTTCATGCAAGAACCAAACATATAGAGATGCAATATCATTTCCTCAGAGAAAAGGTAATGGAGAAAGAAATTGAACTGGAGTACATTTCTATTAAGGATTAGATAGCATATATAATGACAAAGAGCTTGGATGGTGTGAAGACTAGCAGATTCAAAAAGTGGCATGAGTAAAAAGAAAAGAAGAATATATGAAGAAACAAAGATTATCAATTAGAGATTGAGGGGAAGCTGTTAGAGAACCAATCACAAATTGGACATAAATATGAACGTCAAAGAAGAAAAGAACATGCCCATGTGAAGGGACAATTTTACACCTGTATTATAATTGTAAAGTTAGTTTTAACTTTAGTTCTAGAGTTTTAAAAATCACGAGATTGAGAAAATCTATATAAGTTAGTTTGTATCAACTGACGTGGTGAGTTAGAGAGAGAGAGAGAGTGGTAGAAGTGAGAAAAAGTTCATTTTGTATGAATGAGTATAGTCGAGCTTCTCTGAGTGAGAAAGCTCTTGTAAACTTCTGAGTTTTTTCATAGTTATGAGAAGAATTAAGTAAACTTCTGTGTATGAAACTCTCTCCTCCATCTCCATGCTTTGACTACTATGTAACGATGTGAAAAGTTGAAGTTTTCTAAGCAACTTGATGCCGCACATCGAGTTTGTGCTATAATTCATGCACTCTCCAAGAAGACCACACATGGATGCAACTAAGAGAGTACTCAAGTACCTCAAAGGTACACTTAATGAAGGTATATTCTATCCTTACTCATGACATTTGGATATCAAGATATATTCAGATGCAGATTGGGCAAAAGCTAAGGATGATAGAAGAAGTACCTATGGTTACTTAGCATTTGCATGTTCAAAGCTAGTGTCATGGAGTTCCAAGAAGCAACCAACAATTGCTTTATTCTCAATTGAAGCAGAGTATAGCGATCTGACCATAGCAACCCAAGAAGCAATATGGATAAGGGAATTGTATATAGATTTGGGACTTTTGAGTTCTAAACTTCACATATTTGGAGATAATGTAAGTTCTATGCACTTAGTAGCAAACCCTGTCTTCCATGCAAGAACCAAACACATAGAGGTTCATTACCACTTCATCAAGGAGAAACACATGGCAAAAGGGATCGACATACCTTTTGTTTCAGTTGAAAAGAAAGTAGCAGATACGATGACAAAGGCACTTGATGGGATGAAGCTTTGCAGATTTAAAGCAATGGCAAGTATTCAACCTATTAGATAAAGAAGACTCAAGCATACTTTAGCTTGAGGGAGAGCTATAAGATCATCAATCTTACACTATTCTTGAGGTGGATTTTCTCTACATAAAAAAACCACAATGTGGATGGTGGCATAGATACTCATTGAAGAGTCTTCATTAGCATTCATTTATGGTATATCCTAAGGATCCTTTAATCTTGTAAAAGTCTAGAGCTTTATATTTGTAAAAGAATAAAAGAAAAATTCATATTCCATGAGTTTTGAAGGTAGTTCAGTTTGGTGCTCCAATCAATTACCAAAACAAGATCAAATTAGATCTTTAGTATTCCTAGATCATAGGAAGGAGATCTACTCATCACAACCACAAAGTCCCATGAGGATTCGAATCCAAAACTCTTTGTAAAGAGTTGTGGAAGACGCCAAGAAGTCTATTTAAAGACTTATAATTTTTTTTACAATATATTAGATCAATGTACATCACTTTTGATCTTCAAACCTTGTTCTTCTTCAATCTCTACATCACGTTCTTCAATCACAATCAATGTCAGGAGTTGGTTCTCTCCACACAAGTCCAAACTTGTATTGGAAAGATAATACTCTCTACATTAAGTGTACAAATTTTTGTAGCATTTGGCGTGAAAAATAAGCATTATAAAGTACTGGGGTCTATCTCTCCATACTGCAAAAAAGTTGGGGGTACCACCAATCCTTGTTAAGATTATTACAAACTCATTGGTTGATAATAAATTCTTCTCTTATGAATTTTAATTACTAAAACCTATTTATGAAATTAATCTAAAAGGAATTTTTCTAATTGTAATAATGCTAGTTGCTCTCAACATTTGAAGTTACATCTTTCAATCCAAAATAGTAAGTTTTGAGAACTAGTCATTGTGCAAGCCTATCTGTTTTGGATCAACTATTTTTATTAGATGTTCCAAATTACATATTGAGTTTCATTGAACTAATTTCAAGAATATAAGGTGTATATGACACTCAAAGAGTTGAAGTTCTAGTCATATGCTGGTTGGATGGATCAAACTTCATCACTAGGCACCTCATTTTTCTAACTCCTACAAGCTTCTCAAACTTCTCTCAAATATCAATAGTCTCATCTCTCCTTTTCTATCTTGATCAAGTATTCCAGCAAGCAAGGCTTCCCTTTATCCCCCTTGTTATTCATTAATTCCATAGAACTCAAAACAAAGCTTTAATGTTGAAATAGTATGCACTTAAGCATGGTGATGAAAGTGATGATGACCAATACCTTCTTGATTTCCTCCATCATGTACTTCTTCTGCTGTTGGAGCCTTGAAAACACTAATTTGGTTAAGGTGGAACGATCTTGGAAAAATTTCCTCTAGATGGGGAACCCTAATCTAAGGTGTGTTGAAAAAATCAAGTGGGACAATTGTTCTAGACCTAGAGATATGGGTGGCATAGGTATTGTCAATGTTGGGGTTATGGCAAACAAGATAACTACAAAATCGATTACCAAAGCTATGATGAATAAAAGGAATTCTTGGTGAAATTTGATTTTCAATAAAAAAAAAAAGCTTATTGATCTCAAGTACCCCACATTGGAACAACTATGATTGTATCACATTCACTTTTTCTCTGATTGTGTGATCACCAAAGGCTTTAGTTTAGAATCCTCTCTATGGAAATCCTTGAATAAGCTGAAACCCCACTTTGTTAACAACAATGACCTAAACTGGATGGTAGGTATTTGTAAGAACAATTCTATCTTGTTCCCCATCTTTGGAATCTTGGTAGTCAAGGACATTGATATCTAGAAATCGAAGAAGTTGTGGTCTAATTGTTTTTGTCAATGGAAGCACATTATTGATGGAGAGTGCTAATCTCCAAAAGAAGAAGTTATCCTTGATGTTAGATCACCTCTATATCAAGAACAACTCAAAACCTCAACCAATTTTGGAAGACCAAAACCAAATTATCAAGACTTGAGTTAACTGTGAAGAAACTCATTACACAGAAAAGTCTACTACACTTAATTCACTCATTGACTAATAAAATGTGTAAAGTTTTCAATGGAACTTTATACAAGGTGTATCCTAAAGTTTGCGCACCTATAGAGTTAAATCTCTCCAAAAGAGTCAGTAGATCTTGAGATTTGCACCAAACAATGTACCTATGTCTAAAACTATTCTTTTGTATAGTCGACTTTGACACCTGCAACTTCTAATGCATGGTTCTCCCAAAGTAGAACCCAATTATTCAAATTATTTTAGCCACAAGTAGCTTACCTTTCAACTTAGAGAATGAGTGCTTGCTTGCTCAAAACTTTACACTAGAGGGAGATCTAATCAAAACATTGACCATCGGGATTGCGCATGTTCCTGTCTTCACTTCTTCCATTTACACATGTAAATGTTCTTACTTAAAATTCTCTCAATCTGATTACAATTAGACTCTCAAAACTTGTACAAAAGTCACTCAACTATAGAATTAGACTTGTACAAAAGCATTCCTCAAAAGGATAAACAGAAAAGGAGCATAAGCAAAATATCGAGGTGCAACTTTCTTCTATTAAAAAAAATCATACATTTGGTTGATAATTCATGTTCTTCTCATTTTCTTAAGTCTCATGACTTCTAAAACTTGTCACTCATCATCTCTCATAATCGTAGTACATCTAAATCAAGTATATATTCGATGTTTACATCCAGACTTATCATAGATACAAAGTTTCTATGAACTAATTACAAGATTAGTATACATGTATATACAAGTCTTCATCTTCTAACCATGCACTAAACTTCAAGCCTCATATGTTGGTCTTTGCTTCATTCTTTGACTTCAAACCTTGTCCTAATCATCAATTGATGATTGTCTTGCACTAAAAACTCCCCCTCAATCATCAATTGTGATTTTCTCTATCTTGTCTATACCTGCCATGTCTTTGAACCTCTACAACTTAGGTCCATCTAGGCTTTTGGTTAACATGTCTGCAATTCGATCTTTTGTAGAGGTGTGTATGAATTCAATTTCTTTATCAGTCACCTTATCTCTCAAGAAATGATATTTGATCTCAATATGTTTAGTCCTCGCATGAAAAATAGGGTTAGCAGCTAGATACAATGAACTCATATTATCTCCATGAATAGTGGGTGTACTCTGAATCATGTCAAAACTCTTGATGAGAGCCTTCGAGCATATAACCTCATTTGTAGCTTCAACCATACCTTTATACTCTACTTCTGTGGATGACAAAGCAAATGTATGTTGCTTCTTAGAACACCAAGAGATTAGCTTATCTCCCACATAAGATAAATACCCATAGGTATATGTTGACCTCCTATCATCAGGATTACCTGCCTAATCTATCACTATATATCATGATGTTTGTATCTGATGTGAATCCATAATACAAACCTTCTTTGAGTGCACCCTTGATGTATCTTAGCACCCTTTGTCCTGCAATCCAATGTTCTTTCCTATGACAATGCATGACTTGAGACAACACTCCAACTGCATATTACAAGTCAGGCCTAGTCAATGTAGCATAGATTAGACTACCAACAAAAAACTTTGATATAGTTTCATGTCCTTGAATTCTTCTCATCCATATCTGCTCAATTTATGATTCACCTCCATTGGAGTAGGTGCTACCTTGCAATCTTCCATTTTAAACTTGATTAGCAAATTCTTCAAATACCTTTTTTGAGTCACATATACTCCATGTTGAGTATATGAAATCTCCATGCCCAAGAAATATGACAAATCTCCCAAGTCACTGATCTTGAATGAATATTAATTGTACCTGCATACCAAGTACCTTGTTCATCAAATGTAACATCCTTTGACACAAGGAATTGCTTTGTGGATGGACTCCACAACCTATAACCCATCTGTTTATCATCATAACCAATGAACACATACTTTTCAGCTTTAGGTTCCAATTTATGCCTTAACTGTGATGGTACATATGCATAAACTAAACATCCAAACATTTTGCAATGATCTAAGGTAGGTCTCTTACCCCACCATGCCTCATACGGTGTCATACCATTCAAGGCCTTACATGGAAGTCTATTTACCAAATAAGTAGCTGTATTCACAGCCTCAACCTACAAATAATTAGGGCAATTTTTCTCCTTCATCATTGACCTTGCAAACTCAAAAAGAGTTCTATTTCTCCTTTCAGCTACACCACTTTGTTGAGGAGAGTACCTGCAAGTAATTCCCTTTTTATACCTGCATTCCATAAGTAATCACTGAACTCATTAGAGAAATACTCTCCCCCTCCATCTGACCTTAGTCTCTTCAATTTTTGCCCTATGATTCTCTCTACATACACATGATAATGTTTAAATGTATTGAACACCTCTGATTTATCTTTGATCACATATATAGTGATGCACATGGTAGCATCATCAACATATATCACATAATGTCTTGAACCATTAATGCTAAAGTCCTTTGATGGACCCCACACATCTGTACGCACCAATTCAAGCTTCTCTGAATACATGAAACCATGCGTATTATATGATTGCTTATGAGCCTTACCTAATTGACATGCTTCACATCTATATGTCATGTGTTGACCTACAACATTAGGCAAGCCAAGCACTGAACCATTGTTAATCATATCCTTAATACCTCTTTCATTGAAATGTCCAAGCCTTTTGTGCCAAAGATCTAACTCAGAGATCTTATGTCCTCCATAAGTGAACAAGGCATGAACAACATTGCCTTGAATTTCAATGTGAAGAGCCTTCCTTCTTTCTTCCCTGAAACAATTTGTTTATACCCATTGCCAGGGTCTTCCTCAAAAACTCCGTCATTAGTGAACCTTACTTCATATCCTTTCTCTACAATTTGCCCTACACTTATCAGATTCTTTGGGATTGTAGGAACATATAAAACCTTACTCAGAAGAGTGATTCCATCGTTGGACTTTACTGATGTGCTTTGTATTATCATCTGTTTGAACTACATGATTACTCACCTTATTCTCCAAATCAGTCATCAAAGCTATGTTGCCACTCAGGTGATTGCTACACCCTAAGTCTATGTAGAAGACTCTTTGATCTTTACTTTGTCTTTCACAAGTTGCATTCATAATGAAGGTTGAATCCTCTTTCTGATTTGAAGCATAATTGTGGTAGGCATTATTGTAGGATTGACTTTGAAAGCCTCTACCTTCATTTCTTCTAGAGAAACCTCTACCTTTGAAATTACCTCTCTGATTTCTACCACCTCTTCCTCTTGAATTAAAGTTTTTATTATATCCTCCACCATTATTATTATTATGCCTTTATTCATGAGCTAAATGATTAGTCTTACCACAACTCCAGCAAGCTTTGACACCATCTTTATTGCTTCTGCCTCTTTCCCTTCCTCTTCCTTTTCCACCTCCTCTTCCTCCTAGGAAGTTAGCTTGACTAGTAGTGCCTTCATCTTCATTCAATTGTTGCTTGCCTTTGTTAATTCTCTTCTTGTCATTTGAATACATTGCTTGACCTATACTTTTATCAACATCACCTTTGATATCCTGCTCAAAGGTTAGCCTATGTCCTACCAATTGATTCAAATCAAGAGTGAAATGATCTAGTGACAATTTAGTGGATAGAATGAAAGGCTTCCACTTCTCATCTCCTCTCAAACCTGTGAGGATTTGTCTTACCAATTTGTCCACTTAAATGTCTTCATCAACTGCTCCTAATACATTTGCAATGTCCTTCATCCTTGCTACATAATCAGAAATAGATTGAGAAGCCTTCTTCTTGAATGTGGTGAACTCTGCCCATAACGATGCCTTCCTTGACTTTTTAGTGTTTTGGAAATGCTTATCCAAAGCATTCCATATGTCACTTGCACTCTCAAGTCCTCTAATATGAGGTAGCAAGTAATCATTGACTCCCATGTATATAATGCTCCTTGCTTGAGCATCCTTCTATTGGAATTTGGGGCCCTAGGATCGTTCCAAACTAAAACCTTTTGATCATACACACTTAATTAATTAAGATGATAAGTGAGAGATAGAAAGAAAGAGACCTTGAGACAAGAATAGAGAATATAAGTTGGATGCTTACTCACTAAAAATAGATGTCAAATTACAACATGGGAGTACTACTCAACCATATAAAGTGGTGCACTCACTAATGGTAGAATATCCAAGAAGATGATGATACAAAATTTAGATTATGTTGAAATAATCTAAATGTGTGAAGTGAATGAGCAACGAAGCTAACCTTATTCTCACAAAATAGTGTAACAAAATTGTAAATCAACCAACCCTAATTTTGAGATTAGGGTAGAGAAACCCTAAAAACAAAATATAAGGTTAACTCACAAAATATAGTTACCACCACCTTGTAGAAGACTTCTTGCTCCAAGAGAGTAGCCTCTCCTTCACCAAAACTCCACCTCCTCAAGAGTGTGTGAACACTCTCTCTTCAAGAAGACCTTCAAACTTGAGATCTTTGAGTGAGTGATTACATAATGAACCAAGGCTGCCTTTATATAGTAGTTGTGTATCTCCCAAAAGCACTTCTAAAAGCTACAATCGCCATAAAAATGAACCATCGCCAATTCGACCGTCCGTGAGTTTTAATAAATCAAAAACAGAATCTTATCTTCTACGCGTTGCACCCGATGAGTAGTGAACCCAGGTCGCCGTGTTGAGAAGTCAATGCTTTATCCAATGCGCCAACACATTTTCCTTAAAGAGAACATATGAAGAATCTATACATTAGTTACTTTTAGCTTCAGTTTTTGTTGCTTTACTGCTTTCCAATGTAACACTGTCGGATTCTGCATGAACCTTGATACTTGAGAAACTGCAAACTATATATCAGGATGTGTATTACAAAGATATATCAAGCAACAAACTACTTGACTATATAGAGTAGCATCACATGGCTCTACATCTGCTACCATTTGTAAAGACATGTTCTGATCCATAGGTGTTTGCATAGGTTTAGAATCAACCATCTAAAACCTCTCCAAAAATTTCTCAATGTACTTCTACTGTGTCATATAGACACACTCATCTTGAAACAGAAACTGAATCCCAAGATAATAATGCAAAATGCCTAAATCATTCACATCAAATGTTTGCTTCAATTGTTCTTTGAATATCTGCAAATCTTCATCTCTAGGACTGACTATAATATCATCCACATAAATGATTGCTATAATCATCATACCTGTTTCAATTTTGACATAAAGAGTTGGAGCTGCATCTCAGTTATGGAAATCAATGAATAAAAGATATGTATGTATCTTTTCATACCATGCTCTAGGTGCCTGTTTTAAACCATATAAAGCTTTTATAAGCTTACACACTAAGTGCTCTTTACCTCTCTCTTCAAAACCTTTTGGCTATTGAATATACACATCCTCGTGTAAATCACCATTAAGAAAAGTGGTCTTAATGTCAAGTTGATATATTTGCCAACCAAAATATGATACTAGAGCAAGTATTGACCTAATAACAGTCATCCTCGATGTAGGAGCAAATGTCTCATCATAATCAATACCTTTTTGTTGTGCATATCTTTTGACAACTAACTTGGCCTTGTATCTATTAATAGTACCATCTGCTTTCCTTTTGATTTTGAAGATCCATTTTACAGCTATAGCCTTCTTTCCCTCTGGTAACTCACATAGTTGCCAAGTTTGATTCTTATGAATAGAATCAATCTCTTCTTGCATAGATTTTCTCCAAATAGGAATGTTAAGTGCATCTTTAACACATGCAGGTTCATCTTCAACAGTCATAAGTGCCAAAATATCATGAATCTCAAAGTCTTTAGCAAAACTTACATGATCTCTTTGTTGTTGCTGTCTAGTCTGACTTCTTGTTCTTATATGATCTTGTTGTTGTTGTCTAGTCTTACTCCTTGTTCTTGCTGTAAAAGTCTTTATACCACTATCTTTCCAAGTCTGATATAACCACGTAGGTGTATCCTTAAATAGTGGTGAAATTCTTTTTGACCCTTCAGCTTCCACATGTTCTGGAACTTGTCCTTCCGAGGTACTAGGACTTTCTAGAACTTTAACTTCTTACATTTCTGGAATCAAAGTCTCTCGTGGAACTGACTCTGTAGAAGGTTGTAAAATTCCTCTTTCTTCAACTTTTCCTTAAATCCTAGGAATTTTAACTCCCTCTTGATATGGCTGAACATGTACATCCAGAATCTTTCTAAAAAATCCATATTCATTTTCACTAATGAACTGTGGAATTTCTGCTTCTTTATCATAAACCTTATTTTCAACAATAAAAGCGTTACGTGAAAGAATAACTTCACCTGTCTCTGGAACATAAAACTTGTATCCCTTACTCTCAACAAGATATCCAATAAAAACAACTTTTTTTGCCTTTACATCTAGTTTGCCTCGGTCCTTTTTCTCAACATGTACAGATCCAAACACTCTGAAGTAACTCACATTAGGTTTTCTACCATAATAAGCTTCATAAGTTGTGATTACCTTTAAAGCTTTTGTAGATGACCTGTTCAAAATGTGATTGGCTGTATGTACTGCATCAAACCAAAATTTTGGTGAAAGCTTCTTGGATGCCATCATGCTCCATATCATCTCAACAAGTACTCTATTCTTACTTTCTGCAAAATCATTTTGCTGAGGAGTATAAGCAATAGTAAGGTGTCGAGTAATACCTTTCTCATCAAGAAATGTCTGGAACTCATTTGACAAGTATTCTCCACCTCTATCACTTCTGAGAATCTGGATAGTTTCCTGACTTTCATTTTCAACCATAGCTACAAACTCCTTGAACATAGGACAGACTTCTGACTTCAACTTAAGACCATAAATCCATGAGTATCTTGTAAAATCATCAATGAATAGAACAAAATACCTGAAGCCATGAATAGAGTTAATCTCATAGGTCCATTCACATCTGAATGAATAATCTGCAATTTCCCAGTAGCTGTAATATGACCATGTTTCTTGAAAGGTAGTTTATGCATCTTACCTTCAAGACAACCTTCACATATATCTGAATCATTTGGTAGCTTGAATGAGGGTAAACTCTCAACCATACCTCTGTCTTTGATACTCTTGAGAGCTCCAAAACTAATATGTCCAAATCTTTCATGCCGTAGCTTCATATCTTCCATCGATGATGAAAATTTGACCGCATATGCCTGACTGATTTTTGACAAAACAAAGATCCCTCCTCTATGCTCACCTTGTAAAATACACTTGTCTTCTTTATGTGATAAGGTCTTACAAAGATCTCTCTCAAATACAACTTTAAAACCATCACATAAAAATGCAAATATAGATAGCCGATTCTTCTTCATTTTAGGTATGTATAAAACATCTTGAATCTAAAAATTACCACCTTCTCTTGACTTTAGGGTTAGTGTACCTATTCCCACAACATCCAAATCATTGCCATCTGCAATAGTAACTCTTCTACCTGAAGAATAGGAAAGAGAAGAAAACACATCTGTGCAACCTGTCATATGCTTTGTAGCAGCTGAGTCAAATATGCAAGGACATGCTGAAAGAACTTGTAAAGCTGCCTAATCAAAAGCTACTTCCTGTTGATATATTTAGGTAGTGATGTGTGTGAACACACTAGGACCACTGGGGCATTTTTTTTCCCTCTTTAGGAGGTTCCCCCCCCCCCTTGTATATACGCGTATTGCCCTAATGGGCTACTTATCTTTGTACATTCTATAGTAATACATTCTGTATTGTGTGTTGTGCTCCAAGCTTCTTCTTCTTCCTTGTGCTGTTTGCATGCTTCCGTAGACGCTAACTCCAACTGTGCAAGTGACCAAGACAAAAGGTAGATGGAATGAGCATATTGAGAAAAGATCAACATAATACTTGGAGGATTGAAGTAGGATTGCAACTTAGTCAAAACTTTGAAGGAGATCTATTGCAAGAAATTTGGACCACAAGCTGAAGAAAAGGAAAGATCAAAGGAAATAATTGGAGGCTCATGCATTGAACTCATGGGAGTCTATGGCCGCTTGGTTTTTACCCCCATTTCTTCCCCAGTTATAACAATGAAAGCATAACAGAGGATTAGGCATCATCTGGATAGATGGAGGAGGGAATGAATATCTCAAGATTTGACAAAGAGTGAGATAAAGAAACACATGAGCATCTGGTAGTTCTTGTGCATAGAATGAGTTTTTTGTGGAGATAGAGTTCTTAGCTCTTAGATTTATGACATTACAAAAACAGTTTGCACCCCTATGGCTTTTGGTCTTTTGAAGTTTTTCCTCCCAATCTAAGAGTTTTGTGACATTCTTCAACACTTGTGAGGCAAGAGAGAGAGAATGAAAGGTAGCTATTATATCTTTAAGTGCCTACATGGATGAGCAACACGAAGATAGTGCAAAGGAAGTGTGATTTACTATCAACTTGAATTTATCAGGTTCAATTCCTTACATACACAACTTCTGATTAGCTACACATTAGATAATTTAGAAAAGTCTTTCTGGATTTCTTCAAAGCATGAATATATACAAGGCTGTTGAGATTTTTTGCTAGCATTGACTAGCTTGCCAATGCTGTTGGGGTTACCGTGGGGTCCTCGAGGTTGAAATATTGGTTTGGATGAGTTTGGTTCAGTCAAAGTGGTCAATAAGGATGCGACATTGCTCATGCTATCTAACCCCATAGAGAATCTTGGTGCTACCTTGATTCTAGAGACTTATATGTTCAAGTAGCCAATAAGACAAACAACTCAATAGGGGATGGCGCCACAACATTCTCTATGTATGCTAGAGAGTTGATTTGACTGGGTGTACTGAATGTAACTACAGGAGATAATCCTATAGCTATGAAGAAGGTATTGATACAATTGTGGATGATTTGGTTGAAGAGCTTGAGAAGAAGAAAATTTTATAAGAATGGGGGTGCAACATTCAAAGAGTTTTCTTGAATGATGTCTTTGGATTCTTTTTAGAGGGGAAAGGTGAGCTTCATTTGTTTGAGGAGCTTCATGTGTGGTGAAGAACATGAGCTGAAGGGTAGCTCAATAAAGAGGGATTATTATTTGTGTTTGTGTGTGTAAGAAGAGACCTTTTTGGGGAGAATTCTTGTAGAAAAGGCTTGTGGGAAACTTTAGGGAGAAGCATAAAGGAAAGAGGACAACAACTATCTATGCGAAGAAGAAGAGAGAGTGGGGCAGCCTCGAAATATAGAGAATGTCAGCATTGGGAAAAGGGAGGAGAAGTTCATCAAAAGAATTGAGTATGCAGAATTGGTTTGATGCTTTCCACAAGTGGTTGACAAAGAGCATGTGAAGTTTTCAATTGCATACGAACATATTCTTGTGATCAAAGTAAATTCAAAGGTTCTCCATGGAAAAGAAAGGCCATTGTGAGGGGGAATCAAAATCTACTAGAAAATTCATAATCTAGGAACTAAACCAATATCTAGTGGAAGACTTGCCCCTACATCCAAACTTCAAAATTGCTTAGGTTTTTTAGCACCAACGTGTTGAAAACAATGTCCATTGGAAAATTTTTTCTCAGAGGATACAACATTAGTAGCTATCCTTTTAGTAGTCTCTAGAAGACAGTAGCGCGGGTGATGTTACAGCATGTCTAGCTGTTCACTTAACCCCTTGTACAAGCAAAAGCAATAGCCAACGTGGATAAAACAAAAGCCTCTCAAGGCATTGGCGGGGGTTTGATACCCAACTTCAGCAACGGCACAGTGCGAAATTTAATTTTAACATGTTCTTTGATAATAAAACTCACGGACGCGAATAGGCGTTCTCTATCGCTACGATGAAGTGCTTTATTGCAATCAAATGCTTTTGAATAAGCTTTTCAAGGCTCAACAATATACTATATAAGAACAAGTTGGGCTCACTTGTATTCATCCTTCACCAATTTCAACACAAGCTTTCTATAGCTTGGACCTCAGTAGAGGTAGTGTTTCTTCTAGCACATGGGGCAGCCATGGTGCTAACTTGAAGCATGTTGAGGAGCAGCTATGGAGTTCTTCTTAATGATTCTTCTTGGGGAATATGAAGGGTGTGCTCACACTCTAGCTCATGGAGAGGAGGTCATCTCTTGTTCATGGCAAGAAGACTTGATTATTAGCAGCTTGATGGTGAGGATCGCCCATCTACATGATGTATTTGAAGATCATCTTCTACAAGAAGATGTTAGGTTGAAGATTATCTTCTACAAGAAGATGTCTGGCTACTTCAAAGACATTGGATGGGACCATCTACATGATTTTGAAGATTATCTTCTACAGGAAGATATTAGGTTGAAGATTGTCTTCTACAAGAAGATGTCGGGCTACTTCAGAGACATTAGATGGAGATTAACATAAGATTCACATCTTATGTTAAGTATTCAGGTACATATTCTCTTTATGCACACAGGTACTACTTGAAGTTTATGGAGGCTGTGGCGTTCATATCAGAAGAAGTCCTATTCGGCATAGGTACAAGAGAATCAGTACTTATATGCTTTATGCATATTTTTATGAGGTGTTTGAGAAGATGTGTTCACATGAGTTTGAGGATTTCCGGCAACAATCTTGTTAGCATTCTATGCTACTTTATAAGTATGTGATCTTTTCACACACGTATCTGACTTAGGGTCTTCCATAGCCTAAGTTTAGATGTAGGTTTGTTGACCATCAGTTTCACACTGATCCTTCCTCATTCAATCACTCATATTCACTCTTCTATAACCTATAAGGTCACACATCTCATGTATATTCAGATTACTGCCCACACATCTGAATATGTTTGTTACATTGTACATTCACTCATTCATCTATTTCTCATCACATAGAATGGTTGAGAATTTTGCTCCCACATTGTACATTGAACATTGGTATATATGATACTATGAGTAAGCGATGGCTTACGTAACACCTTACACATGTCGTCTATTCTTTCTCTATCTTTATCTCATCATCTGTATGATTAAGTTGTGGTATGTTCATGTTTTGTCAATATGGAAGATTGCTGGAATTAATGTTGTACATGACTGGAACTATGGAACCATGGACCTATGACATGAGCCTAAGGGCCTACCTCACTTCCAACATTTGGTATCAGAGCTTTAGGGATTTGGTATCTGAGCACTAAGGTTTTGGTTTCAGAACTTTAGATCTTTGGCATCAATGCATTAAGGCTCTCATATTCACAGGTTTCCAGAATTCCAGATTTACAACATATGATTTGAAAGCATCTTCTAATATTTGACATTTGACATACACACTTAATCTAGATGAGTAGAGATTTGAGAATTAGACACTTCAGTTACATGTGTATTCATCAGTGTGGAGTATGAAGTTGATGATCTGTTAGCAGCCGAATATTTTTGGAAGAGTATGCAAATACTTTACAAAAGTATTGTTTGAAGACCCAGACTTGATGAAGAGAAGACTACTTCAAATTCAAGGAAGAACAATGGTTTAGAGAATATGAAGAAATCAGATCAACATCAAATCACAAGTATCAGTTTCTACTATCAGATTATCATTTGCAGGTCATATCTTAGAAGAGAAGTTATGAAGAGATTTTGAAGGTTTCAAGGAGTGCTTTTATACGCTTTCATCATTTGAAAGTTAAAGCATTAGCTACATCAAAACAGGTATCTAGAGGTTTTTCTACAGAGTTTTGAGAAGATCTCTTTCATGGCAAGAAAGTTCATCTAAGAAGACAAGCGCAGAGATGAGATGAGTTTTTTCAACCAATTTTCTATTGTAAGTTGGTTGGATATCAAGGTACAAATGTATCTAGAGAGGTATCTCTAGAAGGGTAATTCATCATTCATACAAACGATTGGTGAATTTAGTCGTTTCAGACATTTGAAACAACATTTTGATTCAGAGATATGAGGAGATGGTAAAACATGTTTCTATATTCACTTCCATTTATATACCATGTTTGTTTTATCTCTTACTCTTAGCATTAGAGGAAGAGAAAAGTTCATTCGAAGAAGTCAAGAGTGTTTGCTACTTCAAGATGAAGAGAACAAAAGGTATGGAAGAGAAGTTTGAAGATGTTGACATCATCAGGTGGAAGAAAGATGCAGAAAAAGAAAGTCCATCATTTCCAAAAGAAAAGTAAGGCTTCCTTTTCTCATATATTTTCCATATACTTTTCCTATTTTATCCTCTACATCCAAAGACAAGTCTACGAGAACATCTTGTTTAAAGAAGAAGCAGTTTCTTGTTTTGCATTACACTTGGTCATGATTTAGTAGATTTGACAAAGAATTGCATTGAGAGAAAGAAAAGCAGCAGATATATGTTTTAAATCATATGTGTATGAGTTATGTTTTAGTTGAAGCTTTTAAGCAGGCAGCTTATATGTTCCCTCAAAGAATTCTTGGAGTGTCAATACAGAGCTACTTGGTATATGACAAGTTGCAGAGAAGTATATTTCTTCTTTATCTAACTCTTGAGGTAAAAGAGTTTTTTGTAAGCAGATGTTGAAGACTTGGGTTGAGGTTTTATGTTTGGAAAAGGTTACCTCATACTCATTATTTTCAGAAACTTCAGAAAATTCAGATTTGCTGAGGTACAAGTCAGTTGAAGAATCTAATTTTTATGATTGTCTTGATTTTTGGATACATGCTTGTATTCAAAAAGGTGTTCCATCATATCCTATCACTTGATTGAGAAGTGGAATTAGCCAAAAGAAAGTCAAGCAGGTACTATCACATTTCACCCGGGTAAAATATGAAAGTTATGAAGTATCAACTTGCAGCTTTTGGAGTTCTCAAGGTGAGAAGTTTGTCCACTTATGTTTCAAGTAGGAATTGCAGATTCCTTGAAGGATTCGTTTGAAGAAAAGTTTTACAACTTTGTAAGAAGCATGGACACTTGGAGACATTCAGGTAAACAAATCAAACATTCAGTCTTGAAGGTTTGATAAGAGCAGATTCTACATAGGAGAGATCATTGATCTTGTATGATCTTGAGTATTTATGATTCAATTGTCTATCCTTTGTTTGTGAAGATTCTTAACATTGGAGAAGTAAGTCAAAGATTCAAATTCTATCAGATTTGTGTTGCAGAGAGATAGAAGAAGATACTTGTTATGTTACAGAAGGTTATGAATCCTTAAAAGCTTTCAGCAAGGTTTTGTTATGTTAGGTTCAGCTAATCTTATTCTAGATTTTGGAAAGCTGAAGAATGACATGGAAAGCTATTGGCATGTGCACAATGCTAATAAAAAGGGTTCAGAGATTTTGTTTCAGATACAGGTATTGATCACTAAACATCAGATTTATGAAGGAAGACGTTCCACATTTCATAAAGTCTGATATATTTGAAGAATACTGGATACTAGTGTTAAGTCATCCAGGGGGTGATGAAACATGAAGACTTATTTTCAAGCCATATGTGAAAGAATACAGAGTCATACCTACAGCTTTGTAAGAAGAAGGAAGAAGAAGAATGTTTGGAGAAAGTTCCTGTTCAGGATAAGGTTCCAAAGTTCTATTTGAAGAGAAGCTTGATATTTCAGAAAGGTATATTTCAGACGTGCACACATATATGTTTATACCAAGTTCTGAAGGAAAGAGGTATGAAGGATCTAAAGGATGAAGACACGATGACATCATAGATTTGTGACTCATATTTCAGTTGATTGCAATTGAGTTGAGTTGATTTGACTTGAGTACAGTCAAAGATGAACCAGCAGTGTTCATAATGTACTAAGTTGTGAGTTGACAGTCACAGGTTCCAGGATTCAGTTCCTGATTTTGTTTAGTGTATTTACATGACACAACAGAAGTACGTTGAGAAACCTTTTTGGAAGGTAAATGCAAATATATGGATCCTAGTGTATGTTTTCAGGTTTTTGAAAAACAAGAGATAGCAGGTGCAGAGACCGTTCATGCTATATTTGTTGTCAAGTAGTGATTGCTTGATGTGTACACTATTGGATATCTAGTTTGCATATTTTCTCAAGTATTATGGTTCATATTCAGCAAGTTCATATTTTTCAAAGGAAAGTCGAATTCAGTTTTGAAGAAGACTTTTGAAGAACAAGTTCTGAAGTTCAGAAGTACAAGCTTGAAGCTTGCGACAAGCTATTTGAAGCTTGTAATAATTTGCAGCTTGTGATAGATTGCAGATTCAGTCCAGGTTGTACCAATATGACATTGCAGGGGGGATTGTTGGAAACAATGTCCATTGGAAAAATTTTGCTCAGAGGATACAACATTAGTAGCTATCCTTTTAGTAGTCTCTAGAAGACAGTAGCGCAGGCGATGTTACAACATGTCTAGCTGTTCACTTAACCCCTTGTACAAGCAAAAGCAATAGCCAACGTGGATAAAACAAAAGCCTCTCAAGGCATTGGCGAGGGTTCGATACCCGACTTCAGCAATGACACAGTGCGAAATTTAATTTTAACATGTTCTTTGATAACAAAACTCACGGACGCAAATAGGCGTTCTCTATCACTACGATGAAGTGCTTTATTGCGATCAAATGCTTTTGAATAAGCTTTTCAAGGCTCAACAATATACTATATAAGAACAAGTTGGGCTCACTTGTATTCATCCTTCACCAATTTCAACACAAGCTTTCTATAGCTTGGACCTCAGTAGAGGTAGTGTTTCTTCTAGCACATAGGGCAGCCATGGTGCTAACTTGAAGCATGTTGAGGAGCAGCTATGGAGTTCTTCTTAATGATTCTTCTTGGGGAAGATGAAGGGTGTGCTCACACTCTAGCTCATGGAGAGGAGGTCATCTCTTGTTCATGGCAAGAAGACTTGATTATTAGCAGGTTGATGGTGAGGATCGCCCATCTACATGATGTATTTGAAGATCATCTTCTACAAGAAGATGTTAGGTTGAAGATTATCTTCTACAAGAAGATGTCTGGCTACTTCAAAGACATTGGATGGGACCATCTACATGATTTTGAAGATTATCTTCTATAGGAAGATATTAGGTTGAAGATTGTCTTCTACAAGAAGATGTCGGGCTACTTCAAAGACATTAGATGGAGATTAACATAAGATTCACATCTTATGTTAAGTATTCAGGTACATATTCTCTTTATGCACACACGTACTACTTGAAGTTTATGGAGGTTGTGGCGTTCATATCAGAAGAAGTCCTATTCGGCATAGGTACAAGAGAATCAGTACTTATATGCTTTATGCATATTTTTATGAGGTGTTTGAGAAGATGTGTTCACATGAGTTTGAGGATTTCCGGCAACAATCTTGTTAGCATTCTATGCTACTTTATAAGTATGTGATCTTTTCACACACGTATCTGACTTAGGGTCTTCCATAGCCTAAGTTTAGATGTAGGTTTGTTGACCATCAGTTTCACACTGATCCTTCCTCATTCACTCACTCATATTCACTCTTCTATAACCTATAAGGTCACACATCTCATGTATATTCAGATTACTGCCCACACATCTGAATATGTTTGTTACATTGTACATTCACTCATTCATCTATTTCTCATCACATAGAATGGTTGAGAATTTTGCTCCCACATTGTACATTGAACATTGGTATATATGATACTATGAGTAAGCGATGGCTTACGTAACACCTTACACATGTCGTCTATTCTTTCTCTATCTTTATCTTATCATCTGTATGATTAAGTTGTGGTATGTTCATGTTTTGTCAATATCGAAGATTGCTGGAATTAATGTTGTACATGACTGGAACTATGGAACCATGGACCTGTGACATGAGCCTAAGGGCCTACCTCACTTCCAACACAATGATCCTCAACAAGTGCTTTAGACAGTGACCCTAGTGATCACAATTTTAACTCTACTCACATTGATAGCCCCCCGGCTTATTACATGCAGTCACCTGAGCATAATGAGTCCTAATATTATGAAGACTCAAGTGAACCTAGTTGGGAGCTAGAGTATGCAAATGTCATGTACGCAAACCCCAACTCTAGGCCTCAACCTAGGCAGGTAAGACCCCCATTTCCTAGAGGACCATGCTATCGATATGAGGGAGATCACCTCATTCGTGATTGCCATATGCCTGCACCTACACAAACCCAATCGGTGACGATTCAAGGTTTCTGTCTAGATTGTGGGAAGGAGCACCTGTTACGAGATTTTCCTAAGAATCCCATGAACATGCAAAAAATCACTCCTATCAATGTTATTGGGTTAGTAATAGACTCCACGGGAAGTGTGACTTCCACTGCCCCTGTGCAAGTGGTCACTAGAGCTCAAGCTTTGCTGCAAAACCAAGGTTTAGGATAGGAAAAGAGTTATGAGGTTAGTGAGACTGAGATCATATCTAAGAAAAGGACCGGAGCTTGGAAGGATAGTCGCGAGAGAATGAAAAGGCAATGGGCAAAGAAGATGAGTGAACTTGAGGAAAGCTTGAGAGAAACAAAGGCCAAGATAATTGAACTCACATCTCAAACTCACTCTCACACTACTCCACACCCACCATTCCCATCTCCCTCCAATCCACCACCTTCCAACCCACCTCACACAATCCCACCACCTCCTAGATTAGGATTAGTCTTAGTAGATCCCACTCCCTAGGACCTAGACATGATGCTTAAGGTATATCATGCTAGAATCCAAGAAGGGCCAAATGTAACAAATTATGAAAAGTGTTACCCTAGAGCTGAACTAGAGTTAGAACGAACTAAAATATGTGCTAAGATGGTGGAGTTTGCTCAAACCACGTTTGATGCCAGTCACCTATTTAACTTCTCTAGCTCAGCTATGACGTAGTTGCACTTTGATGGACTGCTAGAAAGATTAGAGAGGCTAATTGCAAAATCTAAAAAGGACCCTGCCTCTCAAGGTAAGGAAAAGGCAAGTGGAAGAGTGAGCTTTCCTCCCAAGGAAGCTTATGTGCCTAAATCCATAGAACGAGACACCTCCTCTTCTATGAATCGATATTCCCCAAAATTTCTAAGAGAGATTCAAGAAGAGAAATGGGCTAAAGAAAGCAAAGTTCCTCCTCTCATTGAACTTGAGGATGATGCGCACGATCAATTCTCACAAGACATTCCTTCCATTTACGGAGAGCAGGAGAGCACCCAATCCCATGAGAAGTTAGACTTTGAGTCTAATTCCTTACATGAACTACCCCATTTCACAAGCCCATGGGAAGCTAAATCTACTTGTATGAGAGCACCCACAATCATGATAAGAAACGAAGACTCAGTCATACCTAGGAACACAGAGGTAGTGAAAAACACTAAAGTGCAGTGCAATCTCACTTTAGAAGATCTACTCAAGGTTAATCCAGAATTATGGAAACATGTAACTAATCAGGTGCCAGGGGTAGCAAAACCTTGTTCCCAAGTAGGATCTCATAGAATAGTGTCAGAAATACCCTTGGACAAGATAGGAGACATGAAGGAAGGAGAAGAAGGAAACACCTATCTCCCAATTACCCATCAAGGTTACACCACCAAGGCAATTTTGGACTCAGGAGCAGGAGTAGCAATTGCTACCACCTTTCTTTCGAAGCGTTGGGGCAAGCCAACACTCAGGCCAACAAGAATGAAATTGCAAAAGGCCGATGGTCACATTGAGAGACCATTAGGACTACTAGAAGGAATAACTCTCACTACATGTGGTGTAGAGTTTGAGCATACTTTTGCTATATATGTGACTTTAGCAAAAATCAGGCCTATGAGATGATTTTGGGAAGACCATTTATGAGGCACTTGCAAGTGGTACAAGATTGGGGAGCCAATTCTTTGTATTTGCAACACTTAGGTGTTACAACCAAAGTCAATCTCAAGGATTACTTTCATAGAGACGTACCCCCTATCCAATGGAATCCCATCCATAAAGCTAAAGATGATACAGAGTCAATGCATTCCATAGGAACAGGATCCTCATGGATGCATGAAGACACCCACTTATGGATGTGAAAAGTAGCAGTAGAAGAAGAGAAGAGAGAAAAAGCCAGAGAGGTAGGTGTGAAGGAAAACGATGACTATGCTGCTAAGATCAAGGAGGAGATAAATAGATTGGTAGAAGCTGGATTCATCTATGAAATTGAGCACATTGAGTGGGTATCCCCCATCATAGTGGTACCCAAGAAGAATGGAAAGTTACGTGTATGCATTAACTTGAAGAAAGTTAACGCAGCCACTATTAGAGATAGTCATGCGCTTCCTATCACTGAGCATCTCTTAGAAAGAGTAGCAGGCAAGGAAGTATACAAATTCCTTGATGGATTCTCTGGCTATAATCAGGTGGCCATAGCTCCAAAAGATTAGCATAAGATAGCTTTTTCCACAAATTGGGATATATTTTCTTTTCGGGTAATGCCATTTGGCCTCACAAATGCGCCAACTACCTTTCAAAGGCTGATGTGCCATGTGTTTAAAGAGTTCTTAAGGAAGAATTTGGAAGTCTATGTTGGTGATCTCTATGCTCATTCCAACATTAGACAAACCCATATCCCGGAGCTAAGAGCTATCTTTGACAAATGTAGAGAATATCAAGTTTGCTTGAACCCAAAAAAGTGTGTTTTGATGGTCAGGCAAGACAAGATTCTAGGACACATAGTGTCAAAGAACGGCATATCTACGGATGAGGAAAAATTTAGAGCTATTGCAGAGCTACCTCAGCCAAGGAATGTCAAGGAGGTACAGGCTTTCATGGGGCATTGTGGCTACTATCGTCGCTTCATTCATATGTATGCGATCATTCCAAAGCCTCTGTACTCCGTTTTGACTAACTTTGAGTGGACAGAAGAATGTGAAAACTCTTTCAATGAGCTTAAACGGCGATTGTGTTCAGCACCAATCTTGACCACGCTTGATTGGAACAAACCCTTTCATGTTCATGTGGATGCATCCAATTATGCCATTGGATGTGTACTTGCACAACCTACTAGTGAAGGTAATATGGATCTCCCAATAGCCTATGCTAGTAGACAGTTGAATGCGGCTAAGCAGAACTATAACACGAACGAAAGAGAAGGATTTGGCATGGTATATGCTGTAAAAAAGTTTAGACACTAATTGCTTGCAAATAAGTTTAAATTTTTCTTTTACTCATCATCAAGCTCTACTGTACTTGGTAAACAAGCCATGCAACATAGGTAGATTAGTAAGATGGTTCCTCTTACTAATGGAATATGACTTCGAGGTAGTGGTGAGAAAAGGGAAGACTCACTTAAGAGTAGATCATGTTTCGAGGCTCACATCTGGAGAGGCCCCACAAGGAGTATCAGATGATCTCCCTGATTCTTACTTATTCAATTTGGAAGTGGTACCATAGTGGGCCAAGACATTAGTGCCATTATTGACATATGGACCTAAACATCCAATAATGAACACTCAAGATAGGGAGGTAGTAAAAGCCCAAAAGTACCATATCATGGCAGGAAGTATGTACAAGCATATAGATCAAGGGATATTAGCTTGTTGTGTGGAAGAGAAGGAGTACGCGAAATGGTTGCATTTAGCACATGTGGGTGCATTAGATCAACACTACTCAAGGCAAAGAACTTTATAGACACTCAAGAGACTCGGAGTGCACTGGCTGACTATGGAAGCGGATGTCCATAATTTGTGTAAGGAATGCCCAGTCTGTCATATCAGACCACGTGTGGAGCACACTACACTGTACCAAGTGTCTCTCATACTAGATTGGAGTGAACCATTGGTAGCCTTCCTAAGGATGAAAACATTCCCTCAAGATATGACACTGGCTAGGCAAAGAAGTTTAGAACAAGAAGCCCTAGATTACACACTCATTGGTGATAATCTATACAAGCGTGGAAAAGATGGATATCTGAGACTATGTGTCCATGAGAGTGAATATCTTAAGATTTTGGAAACTGCTCACCAAGGTGTAGTAGGAGGACACTTTGGACCAGATTGTGTGATTAAGGCAATCCTATTTGCAGGCTTGTGGTGGCCAACCCTTCACATGGACACACCTACCTATATGAAGCGGTGTGACGTTTGTCAGCGAAATGAATATCCCATCCATAAAGATGAGATGCCATTGAAAACTATGATGGGTGGACGTGCATTCTCTAAGTGGGGAATGGACTTTGTAGGTCCTATTAACCCCCCAGCTAAGAGTTCACATGCTGAATACATCATTGTGGCCATAGACTATCTAACCAAGTGGCTAGAAGTGAAAGCCATTACGAAGAACGATGCTCAAACGACAACTAAGTTTTTATTTGAGAACGTGTTCACTAGATATGGGCTACCGATAGAGCTAGTAAGTGATAGAGGCACTCACTTCTTGAATGAAGTCATTGAAAAACTTGTCTAAGAGTTCTTGGTGATACACAAGAAATCTTCCCCCTATCATCCACAAGCTAATGGGCAAGCCAAAAGCACTGATAAGATTCTATGCAATGTGCTGACCAAATTAGTGAATAATAAACCCTCTAATTGGGACAAATAGCTACACCATGCTGTTTGGGCATATAGAGTGGCCTATAAAATGGTACTCCAAGCCACACCCTTTCAGATGGTATTTGGCCAAAATATAGTGCTACCATTGGACTTCTTGATACCTACACTAAAAGTAGCACAGGAACATCATTGGACAGGGCATGAACTCTATTCAAGGATCTTTGATCTTGAACGGCTAGGTGAAACGAGACTGAGAGCTGCTGCAGGGATTTATGCAGCTAAGAAAAGACAAAAGGCATACTTCGATGCCCATGTGAAGGATAAAGGCTTGAAGGATGGAGACTTAGTTTTGGTGTTGTTGGGGGATTCTTAGACAAGAAGGAGTTTGAGGGTTTGTAGGAGAAAAGGAAAAGACCAGGAGAGGAAATACACCTTGGAAGCTTCTACCGATTGATTACAGTAAGACAATTACAATGTTTGAAGCATAATACAAACCAATACTTTTGTGCACAATCCCACAGAGTACTCAATGAAAAATTACCAAATACCCCAAAGTCTTCTTGCTGCTAGCCTCCTCTACACCAGACCTCCACCTGCTTCAAGCTTATCCTTGTGCACACCTTGCACCAAGCTTCCACTAAGGGGGAGGAATGAATACCTTCTGTCGGCACGCGCACACTACAAGGAGACCTTGAGATCCTTGGGGGACTAGCTTAGCACTCTCTGCACAATCCCTTAGTCACTCTCCATGCACTCCTTCAACTCCACTTCTCTGCGTCGCACACTGGTGACTCCTGCACTTCCCTCTCTTGCTTCACTTAGACTATGCTTCTCTTGCTTACTCTAGGATTGGTCCAAGAATAGTCCTTGCCTTGATTTGAGTGTGTTGATCACGTATGCTCCTAACTGCAATAGTATCTTGGTGCTCACTTTGATGTCCCAAGATTGTCTTCACAAGTGGCAGCCAACGACTCACTGTTTTGTCCTGTAGTGACATTAGACTAAAACCCAAAATTTTAATTGGGGGGCCATACTTTCCCCTGTGCATAGGCTGTCGCTTCACATACCTTTACATTTCCTTTTAAGTCTTCACTTTTGCACATAAGAGGGGGTTCACTTGAACCTTCCAAAATACTTTAAAAAAACACTTTGAACCTTAGGGAAATTAGAGAAAATACCTCTGCAACTTGCAACCCACTTTCTTCAATTTACCCTTTGTGGACAATTAATTGTGCACTACCTGTACACTTTGACACCTGCACTTTAGCACTTTGAACTTACAATTAATTGTGCACTACCTGTGCACTTTGACACCTGCACTTTAGCACTTTGAACTTACAATTAATTGTGCACTACCTGTGCACTTTGACACCTGCATTTTAGCACTTTGACTTTGCACCTATTGACTTTGACCTTGACCTTGTTGACTTTGACCAGTTGACTTTGACCAGTTGACTTTGACCTTTTGACTTTGATTGCAGTTGACTTTGACCAATATGACTTTTATGGGCTCAATAGTTGCCCACCACCTAATGTGCTCTCCATCCCGGAGAGCTACGACCAAAACTCTGAGCATATAGGACACCATGATAAGAGAGCTGCAAAAACTGGAAGAGGACATCTGAGCAGCAACCAATTCCACCAAAAGCAGAATAGAACAAGCACTAGAGAAGAACCAAAAATTGGATATTGCCATGGAAAAGCAAAGGGTTGCAATGGGAGGGTAGAAAGGGGTGGGAGGGGAGGGCTGAGGGGCGGGGATTGAAGGGATAGGGAGGGTTAAGGATGTGGTTGGGCAGATTGGTAAAGGTAGGGCATGGGGTAGGATGATAGGGTCTAGAGAGGATTAAAATGGTCAAATAGTAGAGCTATAGAGGGTGCATGTGGGAGATTATGAAACATAAGGTAAGTCAAGGTGAGAATAGACCATGTGGACAATGTGGGGAAATAAAAACATGTGATTAGTGTGCTCAAAACATGTGAATTTTGACCAAAAGTAAGATAAAAAGTTGGAATTTGGAAAAATAAAGCCAAAAATTGAGCTTAGAGGTGCCAAAAAACATGAAAATGACTCCATTTTTGTAAAAAAACGGCCAACCGAGGCATGATCCAGAGGCAAAGCTTTGAGCCATAAAAATTAAAAAAATAAAAATATATAATAATTTTTTTTTGAGAACGCCTATACAATAAAAAATAAAAAGCAAAAAGAAATAAAATAAATAATAAATAAATAAATAAAAATAAAAATAAGAAAATTAAAAAAAAAGTAAAATAAAAAATAAAAAATAAATTTGGGGGGGGGGTGGTGTGTTAGAACTGGGGGGGGGGGGGGGGGGGGGGGTTGGTCGGGGGTGGGCGCGGGGGGGGGGGGGGGGGGGGGGTTGGGTCGGGTGTGGTCGGTGGGGGGGGGGGGGGGGGGGGAGGGGGGGGGGGGGGGGGGGGGGGGGGGGGGGGGGGGGGGGGGGGGGGGGGGGGGGGGGGGGGGGGGGGGGGGGGGGGGGGGGGGGGGGGGGGGGGGGGGGGGGGGGGGAGGGGGGGGGGGGGGGGGGGGGGGGGGGGGGGGGGTGGGGGGGGGGGGGGGGGGGGGGGGGGGGGGGGGGGGGGGGGGGGGGGGGGGGGGGGGGGGGGGGGGGGGGGGGGGGGGGGGGG
>MU263207.1:0-47522 GCA_020310875.1 Ceratopteris richardii
ATAATAGGAGTACTCTGATCACATCAAAAACTTTCAAAAGTGTCTTTAGCCATATTACCTCTTTTGCAGCTTCCACCATACCTTTATATTCTGCCTCTGTAGATGACAAAGCAACTGTATGTTGCTTCTTGGAACACCATGAAATCAATTTGTCTCCTACATAGCACAAGTATCCATGTGTTGATCTTCTATCATCCACATTACCTGCCCAATCTGCATCACTATATATCTTGATTCTTGTATCTGAAGTAAAACCATAGTACAACCCTTCTTTGAGTGTACCCTTGATGTACCTAGTACTCTTTGTCCTGCAATCCAATGTTCCTTTCTAGGACAATGCATGAATTGTGAAAGCACACCAACTGCATATGACAAGTCAGGCCTTGTCAATGTAGCATAAATCAAGCTGCCAACCAAACTTTGATAGAGTTTCATATCTCTGAACTCTTCTCCTCCAAACCTAGACAATTTATGGTTCACTTCCAAAGTGTAGGTGCAACCCTGCAATCTTCCATTTTAAATTTGGTTAGCAAATTTTTAAGATACTTTCTTGGGTCACATATACTCCATGTTGAGTATAAGTGATCTCCATTCCCAAGAAGAATGATAGATTCCCCAAATCACTGATTTTGAACTCTTTCTCCCATCTGCTTTTTGATCATTTGTATCCCCTTATCATCTGTTCCTGTAAGTATTATGTCATCAACATAAATACACACATAAATGAATCCATCTTCACTTGCTTTGACTAGCAAGCTACTATCTGCCTTTGATGCTTGAAAACCAAGATCATTCAAGAATTTCACAAGCCTATAATTCCAAGCCCTTGGGGCTTGCTTCAACCCATACAAAGCTCTTTTGAGCTTACACACATAATTTGGACTCACTTGATCTTTGAACCCATCTGGTTGCTCCATGTAGACTTCATCTGAAATGTAACCATTTAAGAAAGCATTTTTAACATCTAATTGAGACAACTTCCAACCTTTACAAGCAGCAATTGCAATGAGTGTCCTGATGGTTGTCATCTTTGCCACAGGACTATAAGTCTCATCATAGTCTACTCCATATGTCTGTGCATACCCTTTCACAACAAGTCTAGCTTTGTACCTAGACACACTTCCATCTGCAAATCTCTTTGTTTTGTAAACCCACTTACATCCAATAATCTTTTGACTATTAGATTTAGGAACCAAATCCCATGTTTGATTCTCTATCAATGCATCATACTCCTCTTGCATAGCATCTTCCCAATTCTTCTTCCCTTTGGCTTCTTCATATGTAGAAGGGTCTTCATCTGCTTTTACCAAATAAGCATAATCTTTAGTAGTCAAGAATGAAGTGTCATAGCTATACCTTGTAGGTTGCCATTTGTGCCTAGATGATCTCCTAACTTCTGCACTTCTTGAGGTCTCTGGTTCATCACATTCTGGATCAAACCTTGGCCTCTCTTCAACTTCAACCTGCACTTCATTACTCTCACTTTCATCAAGTAACTGAATCTTTGCTTTACCTTTCCTTTGATCCACCACTTCTTCATCATCTGCATGTACATTATATTTACCTGCATACCAAGTACCTTGCTCATCAAATGTAACATCCTTGGATACAATAAATTGCTTTGTGGATGGACTCCACAACCTGTATCCCATTTGCTTATCATCATAACCAATAAAAACATATTTCTCTGCCTTAGGCTCCAGCTTATGCCTCAATTGAGATGGCACATATGCATATGCCAAACATCCAAATATTCTGCAATGATCCAAGGTAGGTTTCTTACCCCACCAAGCTTCATATGGTGTCATACCCTGCAAAGCTTTACAAGGCAATCTATTAACCAAATATGTAGCTGTATTAACAGCCTCAGCCCACAAATAATTTGGGCAATTCTTCTCTTTCATCATGGACCTTGCAAACTCAACAAGAGTCCTATTTCTTCTTTCTGCTACCCCATTTTGTTGAGGAGAGTACCTGCAAGTAACTTCTCTCTTTATACCTGCACTCCACAAATAATCATTGAACTCATTTGAAAAATACTCTCCCCCTCCATCTGATCTTAGTCTCCTCAATTTTTGACCTGTAATCCTTTCTGCATATGCATGGTAGTGTTTAAATGTATTAAACACTTCTGACTTTTCTTTAATCACATAAATTGTGATCCACCTGGTAGCATCATCAACATATATAACATAATATCTTGAACCATTTATACTAAAGTCCTTTGAAGGACCCCACACATCTGTATGCACCAATTCAAGTCTTTCTGAATACATAAACCCATGCTTGGAGTAGGATTGCTTATGAGCCTTACCTAATTGACATGCCTCACATCTGTATGTCATGTGTTGACCTGCAATGTTAGGCATTCCAAGCACTGAATCATTGTTAATCATTTCTTTGATACCTCTTTCATTAAAGTGTCCAAGTCTTTTGTGCCAAAGATCCAATTCTGACACCTTCTGCTCTCCATATGTGAACATAGCATGTCCAACATTTCCTTGTACCTTCAATGTGAAAAGCCTTCCTTCTTTCTTTCCTGCAATAACTTGTTTATACCCTTGACTAGGATCTTCCACATAAACTCCATCATTTGTAAACCTTACCTCATATCCTTTTTCCACAATTTGACCTACACTGATCAAATTCTTTGGAATTGTGGGAACATAGAGTACCTTACTCAGAAGAGTGCTCCCATCCTTAGCTTTGACTGAACCAATTGACTTTACCTTATGCTTTGTATTATCACCTGTCTGCACTGTATGATTAATTGCATTATGATCTAGGTCAGTCATCAAAGCAATATTTCCACTTAAGTGATTACTACATCCTGAATCAATATAGAACACTCTCATGTCCTCATGTGAGGTTTCACATGTATTCATAATGAGAGTCGAATCCTCCTTTTGATCTGATGCATAGTTGTAGTAGGTGTTATTATAGGATTGACTTTGGAAGTTTCTTCCTCCACCTCTTCCAAAGAATTCCTACCACCTCTACCTCTGAAATTTCCTCTTTGAAATCTACCTCCTCTTCCTCTTTGATTAAAGTTTTGATAATTACCATTGTTTTGATTATTATGCCAACAATCATGAGATAGATGATTGGTCTTACCACATATCCAACAAGCTCTTGCATTATCCTTGTTGTTTCTGCCTCTTCCTCTACTTCTGCCATTTCCTCTTCCTCTTATGAAGTTTGCTTGATTTGATGTACCTTCTTCTTCACCTGATTGTTGCTTCCCTTTGTTGGCTTTCTTCTTGTCTTTAGAATACATTGCATGACCTGCACTCTTATCAACATCTCCTTTGATATCATTCTCAAAAGTTAGCATATGACCTAACAATTGATTCAAATCAGGAGTAAAGTGATCTAATGAAAGTTCTGTAGACAAAATGAAAGGCTTCCACTTCTCATCTCCTCTTAGCCCTGTGAGTATTTGTCTTACCAATTTGTCTTCTTCAATATCTTCATCAACTGCACCTAAAGAATCTGCAATGTCCTTCATTTTTGTCACATAATCAGAAATTGATTGTGAGGCCTTCTTCTTGAAGGTAGTAAACTCTGCCCATAGTGAAGCCTTCCTTGATTTAGTTGTATTTTGGAAATGCTCTTCCAAAGCATTCCAAATGTCACAAGCACTCTCAGCCCTCTAATGTGAGGAAGCAAATCGTCATTGACTGCCATGTAGATGATGCTTCTTGCTTGAGCATCCTTCTTCATCCAATTCTTCAAATCTGCAAGCTCCTCCCTAGTTTGGAACACTAGGATCTCTGAATTCTGGCTTTTCTTCATCTCCTGTGATGTATCCTATCAGATCTTTGCTCATAAGGTGAGCTTCCATCCTCATAGACCATGCAGGATAGTTCTCTCTATCCAACTTTTCAATTTGGAGACTATCTCCCATCTTTGATTCACCTGTAGTCTCAAAACTTTAACCTTTACAGATAATGAATGTACCTTACTTCGAATGTTGCTCCTTCTGATCCTTTTGATGCTCTTTGTATTCTTCCTTTGATCTTTCTTCAACCTTTACCCTTCTGCACCTTCAAAATGTAAAGATTTGTACTTCTGCACTAGTCGGAGTCTTCTTCACTTCAATTTTGACACAACCTGCTCTGATACCACTGATGGAGAGTGTTAATCTCCAAAAGAACAAGTTAACCTTGAAGTTAGATCACTTCTATATCAAGGTTAACCTTAGACTCCACCAAACTTAGAAATCATTCATCAAATTATCAGAAATATTGAAAGTTCTGAAAAATTCAACTTCTCTGAAAAGTCTGCTGCAGATTAGTCACTCATTGACTAATCAATCCTGTAAAGTTTTTGATAAAACTTTGCACAACACTTCGCCTTAAGGTTGCGCAACTTTGCCAAGTTAAATCTCTCAAAAGATTAATCATACACTGAGAAATGTGTGAAACACTTTACCTATGTCTGAAAGTACTTCTCTGCAATGGCGACTTTGACACCTGCAACTTCTTAGCACTGGTTCTCCCAAAGTAAATCCCGTTTGATCAAGATCTTTTAGCCATAGATAGCTTACCTTCCAACTTAGATTTTAAGCCCTCATTTGTGTAAAACTTTACACTGTAGACTGAGCAATGATCATTTCATTAAAGATGAAATGTGCGCCAGATTTCTCGACTGTTAGAACATTCTTACATATGAATGTTCCTAATCAAAATTCTCACAGCCTGATTACAATTAACCTCTCAAATTCTAGCCATAGATAGATTAGCTATGGACTTAGATACGTGCAAAAGGATTCTTCAAAAGATTAAGCACAGAAGGAGCAGACAGCTAAACATCGGGCGCAAGTTTCTCGATTTCTTCAGAAAATTTACATACAAGTGAGGATGGATAATTCACTCACTTCCAATGTGTCTCATGACACTAATTTCTCTCTCCCTATTCTCAAATCTCTTCTGCTCTACTTGCCCGACATTTTCCAACATATTTATAGATGAATATATACAAGTGTATGACTAAACAAAGATATAAGTCAGCTAATGTACATATGTGTACATGTCTTTTGATTTTTCTGAGTATCTCCTTCCTTCAATCACCTGACTTTGTTTTCTTCTTGACTCCTTGTCTTCATTTCTCCATAATTCTTCAATTGATGATTGTCATGCACCAACAATCTGTATAATACAGTTCTCCAGCAACTAACCGAAATCGGCGGCTAAAAACTGCGATTTTTCTTCGAACTGCCTTGGCAGTCTCGGCTGGAAAGCGTCCTTCGGTGAGAAAGGTTAGAATCTGATCATAGTATGTAGATGGTGTTTGTAAGTTGGGTGACTCATCAGGTAGTGGTTGAGCGTTATAAATCGCAGGAGTCGTGTCATCTATTCCTACCGGATCTTCACCGGAATCTAGGCGTGATAAGAAATCTGCTAAGGCATGTGCATTTCCGGGTCGGTGAATGACATCATAATCGAATTCTTGTAAAAGTAGCACCCATCGTGCTAATCGTCCTCCTAAGTGCTGCTGTCTTACTAGATAAACAAGGGCCGCATGATCCACATGAAAGGTAAATTTCCGGCCTAGTAGGTAATGTCTGAATTTTTTGATTGAGTAAATCAGTCCTAGACATTCTCTTTCCGTGGTGGAGTAGTTCTTTTCTGCAGGCGCAAGTCTTCTACTGGCGTAATAACAGGCGAAACCACTTCTCTGTTTGCTGCATCAGAATACTGCGATTGCAATATCTGAAGCGTCGACAAAAACATGGAACGGGTTGTCCCAGTTCGGTGGTTGTAAAATTGGAGCGTGCGTCAGGAGATATTTGAGTCGATCAAATGTCGTTCGACATTCTTCAGTCCATTCAAACTGTCTGGGAGTCTTTGCGATTAGCCTGTTCAGTGGTACTGCTAGGTGAGCAAGCCACCGTAAGTGTCTGCCGTGCCACCGTATTTGACCCATAAAACGCATTACTTCCTTCGGAGTTGTGGGTATCGGGGCTTCTAAAATCGCTGAAATCTTATCCGGGTCCACTCGAATACCTTGATCAGATACAATATGCCCAAGTAGTTTGCCACACGAAACGGCAAACACGGATTTGCTGGGATTAAGGCAGAGTCTATATTGTCTACACTTCTGAAAACAGCAGCGTAAATGGAACAGATGGGCTATCATCTTTCCAAAGAGTGAGAAGTCGTCGAGGTAGACTTGCATGAATGAAGTGAGATAAGGAGAAAATATCTCCTGCATACATCTTTGAAATGTGCTTGGTGCATTTCTCAATCCGAACCACATTACTGTGCAGACAAAGACTCCCCAATTGGTAATGAAGGCAGTTTTTGGTATATCCTCTTCAGCCATTCTAACCTGGTTGTACCCGCTGTATCCATCTAAAAAGGAATACATTTCATGACCTGCAACTCTATCGAGCATGGTATCCAAAAAGGGGATCGGGAAAGGATCTGGTACTGTTGCTGCATTTAATTTCCGGTAATCCACACAGATTCGTAACTGCTTGTTTTTCTTTGGCACGATCACGATGGGTGAGATCCATTCAGCGTGTTCTACTGGCACAATGAAGCCGACTTTTAATAGTCTATCAAGTTCGGCTTTTACTTGTGATGCATAATGGGGGTTCATTCTGTAGCTGGGTTGTCTTTGTGGTTTCACTTCCGGTTTCAACATGACCCTGTGTTGATAGATGCGCGGATCTAATCCTTTCATGTCTTTGTAATCCCATGCAAAGACGTCTATGAATTCCTGAAGAAGTTTAATCAAATCCTCCTTAAATGTTTCCGGTAAGTTCTGCCTCATCTTCACAGGTCGTGGATGGTCTCTGTCTCCTAGATTGTACGTGATCAGCTGGTCTTCTGGAACATAAAATTGTTGAGGTTTCTCATCTGTTGGCTTGAACAGTGGTTGTAATTTGTCGTCATGGGTTGAGGAAGTCTCTTCCTGGACCGAATTTCCGGTGATAGCTACTACTGTACATATTGACGTGTTCCAGTTATCTATGACGGATTGCAGGTCAACAGTTCCTAGAGACATTAAATCGGCATTACTCTTCAGAAATTGCTCTTCTTCATCATCTGACAGTCCATCTAACATATGAACTGGTTCAGCAAAGTACGGTCTGGCGTGAGGTTCGCAAGATTGCATAGCATCTAGTTTCACCACATATTTACGATGGGCATCCTTGAATGTAAGCTCTTGTGCAGACCAGTCCTGAATCACCTTCGCATGCTTCAGCCAAGGTCGGCCGAAAAGAAGATTGTAGTCCAAAGTGGATTCGGGTAGATCTAGTATGACAAAAGTCATCTTGAAAGTTGTACCTTGTAGAGTGATTGGTACATTCCGCACAAGTCCTACAGGATGGACTCTCGATTGATCCGCCATTCGAACAAAAAATTGCACTAGTTCAATTTCGGTCCAGCCTAGCTTTTTGCATAATGCTGCGGTTGCAATGTTTACGCCTGAGCCTCCATCAATCAATACTTGCGTGATCTTCTGGTTCTTATACCATACTGTGATCAAGGGCACTGCGTGGTCAATTGCAGCATCAGGTTCCGGTTGAACTGCGGCTGTTGTAGGAATGCAAGAAGGTACTGGACTGAATTGTTGCTGAAATTGTTGTCGGATCCCAGGCACTAAGGCCAGAAGTTGGCCTAGAGGCAGCGTGATGGATGCCTTGGACAAAATTTCCCAGGCCTGTTGAGCTTGATTGTCTTGTTCTTTTGGACTTGAAGTTTCTACCGACGCAGAAGTGTCTTTTGTTGTCTCTACTGATGATGATGGCCCTACTGATGCATCCTTTTGTGTTGTTGCGTCCTTTGATGCAGAAGCCTGAGTCACCGGAATAGGTTCGGGGAACACTGGTGGTTCTGTTGTGGTCCAGTGACTAGCTTTGTTATACATCCTTCGTTGTTCTTGTATCCCTGGTTCAAAGATTTCTGCTGCCGACTGAAGTTGTTTACCGGAACGGGTCTGGACTGTAGCAATCTGTGTCTCGATCGGTGTAATTGTTACCATGTTGGCCATTGGATTCTGGCGTTCCTTCTTTCTTTGATCATACTCTATTGCGTCTTTACAAAATCTTCTAATGTGGCCGACTGCGCCGCAAAAATGACATCGTGGAGGTGGGAACTCAGGGTTTCCCGGTGGTGGTCCATTCTGCCATCGGTTGGCATTATAAGTGTTGTTTCTCTGTCCTCGATAGTTCCGATATCCTTGTTGTTGATTGTTTCTCTGTTGCGGAGGCACATAGCGATTTACTGGTTGGCCATGTTCGTGGATGACTGCATTGACGGTTGTTGTCCCTTGTATTCTAGCGTTGTAGATAGAGTTTCCGGTGGTGTGTCCGGTAGTGTTGCAGATAGCGCAAAACACTTGGTTCAGTGCACAGTTGGCACTTGTATGCCCCGAATTTTTGCATGTGGTGCAATATACTTGCCTGGTGATATCTTCAGCCATATTTTTGTTTGTTTTAAACCATTCCAAGTCTTCTGAAAATCCACCAACCTTGGATTCTAGCTGTAGAGCCATTGTAATGACGGCATCCAAGGTCATGGCTCCGACACATCTTATGATCATGATCTGCTTCAGTTGTGGAGTTAATCCATTGATAAACCATTGAGAGATGACATCGTCAGGTAGGTTAGCGTGAGCTTGTGGTATCTGCCGTAAATGTGTTCTAAAGAGGGTAGCGTACTCCTGGACGGTCTGATTTACTTTCTGTCTGTTGTTCTGTAGATACTCAAAGATTTCAGCAGGATTCTTCTTTAGTCTGAATCGCTGTAAAAAGGCGTCTCGTACTGCATCGTAAGTACCGAAATGATTGATATCATATTCCGTGAGCCATCTCGCCGCTTCATTGATCAGTGTTGATTGAAAAACAATGGCCTTATACGCCTGATCTGGTGGGTGGTTAAGAACTGCATAACTTATCTCGAACGTTCGTACGTGGGCGTCTGGGTCGTCTCCTGGGAATCCACCGAATTTCGTGTAGGTTACTCCTGTTGGAGGTGGCCTTGGCGGTCCTAGCTGTTGTTGTTGATGGTGTTGTTGTTGGTGTTGCCCGCTCATTGTGAAGGGTTCAAGGTTTCCTTCTATATCTCGGGATTGATCGGGTGAACTATCGGGACTTGTATCGCCGGATGGTGCGTTTTCCGGTGTGCTGTGTCGACTTAAGATGCTTCGGATCTCTGTTTCGAACAGCTTTCCTTCCTTCTGGATGTCTAATATTCGAAATCTTTCTTCCAAACACGAAGGTCGAGCTGATGATTCCGCAAAAAAGGCTAAACCTTTGCCAGCGATCGGTGATTCTATTACCGGAATCTCACCAGAATGAACCGAAATTGGGCCAGAATGCCCTGTCTTACTACTTTTACCGAATTTTTCTAATGTATTTCTGACCGTGGATAACTCTAAATCTTTATCTGATATTGTTAAACTAGGTTCCAACGGCGTTTTGATAGAGTCTGGACTTGCTATATCTTCGATATGCTGGGTCGAAGTAGCATCAGAATGTATCAAAGGCGTTGACCGTTCTACCGGAATATGACCGGAAACACTTGTAACGTTTCTACTTTCCGTGACCACTTGGTCAGATCTAGTTATGCCTGCTTCTCCCGAGGCTATCTTTTGTGATTTTCGTGCTTCAATCTGACGATTCTTAGGATATGTTTCGCCCGATCGAGTGACCGGCATGTATCATTGCCCAGTGATACTATTTGAGCAGTTCGCAACAATCTGGATCTGTTGCTACTGTTAGTGAAGAAAAAATGTTGCTGGATGTTTGCTTCTTACAAACCGTTAGCACTCTAATGCCACTTTCTCGTAATCAAATGCTACTTTACCGCATACAACGGGCCAGAGAGCTGGCAAGCGGATGCCACTTTCCCACAGACGGCGCCAAATGTTGATGGGTAAATCGTCGTTTACTATTAACGTCACTGTTAACTGCCTGCCGCAGACGTTAATTACTAATTCAGAACAACAACCCTTCGGAGACTTCAGAATCTGGTTCCACACCTGCGTACCAGATATTTCCGAGTCTCTCTCTCTTTCTCTGTACTCAATCTCACCGCAAAAAAATAAACTGACTCGAGCCACGTGGGTCCTTGGGAGTGGTAGGGGTCTCTTAGACAGAGGCCCTGTACTATTTTCCCAGTTTCTCACTCAACAGTAGTTGTGGCTTTTCCGTCTTAGCTCAGTTTTTTTTTGCTCCTGAACAACTTCAACTCGATCAACGTACTGGACTCAGAGCTCTCAGACTGTTCTGCCATAGTAGTGGAGCAGTAGTCCGATATTACAGTCCAACATTTTTAGTAACTTAACACGCAACTCTTATTATTAGTCACAGACTTACCGTGTATCCACCCTTCAATCCGTAATATCATCTGATCGCAAGACGCATCGCAACAATGTTACCATTCTACGCGTACTTAGACATTCCCAGCGTTACCTTGAACACAGACTATGTTACCGATTCAGTCACTTACAGAGAATCATAACAACTCATGTCCATCTGTCAAGCTTACCTATTCCACCACAGAAATGACAAATAGACAACACTCTAACACCTTACGCATAATCAAGATGCCTCAACTCATTACCGAACAGAATCTCACAATCGTAGTACCGACTCGTAACACCACAGTGTCTCACACATACGCAGCCAAATGATTACACAGAGAAGACGCATAGAACAGGACAGAACCAAGATACTCTACTCGTTTACACACAGTAGAAGAAGTAATTCCAAAACAGGGCTCTCACAATATACACGCAACTTCCCAACAAACGGGGATTCTCTCTCTCTGATGCCCTTCTCGTCCCTTTTCAGTGCTTTAAATAGAGTTTTGTTACAAGGCTTTACCCGAATCTTTCTTTACCGCGTACTTTCAGAAGGGTTCTTTCTACATTAAAAACCTCTGTCTAAGTACAATTGTCCTTTGTTCGGCGGCCGTCTAACATACCAGATAATTTTGATGTCTAAATGCATTTTGGTTACCCGTGATGTTCTTTTTGTGAAAGATGCAATTTCGCCATTACTTTCATGTACTAAGGAGAATTTTGTTAGCTTTAGAGATGTGTATGATACTTTGTTGCCTCATTTATAAGTGGACAATCAAGTGCTTGCCCGAGTGAGGCAATTTCTCAACCCTTATAGGTTTCATGTAATGATGCAAATCATTCAATTGCTTATGAAGATTTACATGATGCACTTTTTGATGAGAGGACTGATATAGAGGAGGCAAAAACTATGCCAAAACGGCTCATGCAGACTTTGTGAGATAGCAAATTAGATGCACCTCTATCATATCATACTCGTTGAGGCTCTCATAGTGTTTGTTTTACATCACATTGCTATGCTATACCTACCTCTAGTATTTGTAATGAGAATGATCCTATTTTGTTTGATGAGGCACATGGATGGATGCTATGCAATCTAAATATGATGCTATTATGAAGAATGGTACCTAGTCTTTATGTGATTTGCCTCTTGGCAAGAAGGCCATTGGAACTAAGTGGGATGTAAGCTAAAGCATAAGCCTAATGAAACAGTTGACATGTATAAGGCTAGGCTTGTTGCAAAAGGTTATGCTCAAGAAAGAGGCATTGATTTTGATGAGACCTTTGCTCCCACATGCCGAATGACTATTGTTCATAGCGTTTGTGCACTTGCAGCTCATCATGGTTGGATTCTACATCAGTTGGACATTAAAAATGCATTTCTGTATGGTGATTTACATGAAGAAGTGTATTTTTTTCATCCCCGTGATTTTGTTCAAAAAGGGCATGAAAACAAAGTGTGCAGGTTGAAAAAGGCATTATATGGTTTGACGCAAGCACCATGTGCTTGGTATGAAAAGATACATGCATGCACATGGTTTTGAGAATGGTCCATTAGAGATCACCTTATATGTTAAGCATGCAAATGATGTGCTTCTAATCATTGTTCTCTATGTTGATGACATGCTACTCATTGGTCATAATGAGAAGCATATTTCTGATTTTAAGGCTAATTTGCATGCCTCATTTGAGATTCCAGATTTGGGGCATTTGCATCAGTATTTGGGCATTTCATTTATGCAAGTTGATGGTGAAATAGCTTTCTATCAAACAAAATATATTGACACATTATTGTAGTATTTTGGCCTTGAAGACTACAAAGCTATTTCCAGTCCTATGGAAACATGTTTATGGTTGAGTCTTCATGATGCTGGAGATGCATTTTGATGTTGTTCAGTATCTGTAGGCTATTGGATTCTTGATTTACTTATGGATAATTCAGCCTGATATTTAGTTTTTTGTCTCATAGGTGAGCAGGTTTATGCATTGCCCAAGTCTCAAGCATTGGTAGATGGTTAGGTGCATCTTTCGCTACTTGAGTGGTACTCGACTACTTGGATCATTTTATTCCAAGAGGGATCACTACGGCTAGATTTACATGATTTTTTTTACTCTAACAAGGATGGTTGCTATGACACTCATTTGTCCACCAATGGTTTTTGCTTCATGCTTTGTAGCTCATGCATATCTTGGTTGAGCAAGAAGCAGCCTAATATGGCCACTTTTAGTTGTAAGGCTAAGTATAGGGTAGCTTTCACCATGATTATTGAGTGTTTGTAGCTCAGATGCCTTATGGCTAATTTGCGTGTTGGTCAGTCTTCTTCCACCACCATCTTCATTGATAGTGAGAGCGCATTGGCAATTGCGAGGAACCCAGTACTAAGCACATTGAGGTGCACTATTATTATGCCAAGGTGAGGTTCTCTGCTGGAGAGATCAATTTGGCATATGTGCCCACACAAGAGAACGTTGCAAACCTTTTCACAAAGGCTCTGTCGAGGGAGAAGTTTGAAGATTTTTTCAAAGATTTGGGCCTAATTCCTTTTGTGGATTGATTCCACATAGCTTGGCACTTCCTTATACATGAGTGCCAGTTCCTTATTCATCACATCACTCCCAAGGAGGATTTGTAGATATATTTTGATAGTGATGTGTGAACACACTAGGACTGTTGGGGGATTTTTTTCCCTCTTTAGGAGGTCCCCCGCCCAATATATACGCCTAATGGGTCACTTGTCTTTGTACATTCTCTTGGTAATGCATTCATTATTGTGTGATGTGCTCCAAGCTTCTTCTTCTTTCTTATGATGTTTGTGTGCTTCTGCAGACGTCAAACTCCAAAAAGAAGACTAATTGTTGATGTGTATCCTAGAAGTGGCAATACCCAAGAGGATGGAGATTATCTTAGTAGATCTAATATCCTTGCTCAATTCGCTTAGGGATTAAACAATGTGATCCCACTCAAGTCTACCATAGGCATTATCTAGGATAATTTTCAAAAAAAGGAAGTCATGTCATGAACTTTGGTTGAATCCATGGCTTTTCAAATGTCTAAACTATTTTCTAAGATGGATCTTCTTTTGATGAAGTAGTTTTGGATTTTATGGATCCATAGTTTGTGGTTTTGTTGGCCATGGCTTTAAAAAGTATCTTATATCTTTTCTAGAGCATAGTAATAGGTCTCTATTTCCAGTTAACATTCTTTCCATTTTTCTTATGAATTAACTTAATAAGCCTCATTGATATACTGTTGAATGAGATCACATAAAAACTATTCCTTCTAAGCCTTAGAAAATGGCTCTAAATGTACTTGGTTGAAGGCTTAAAAGAATTCAATAAGGAGGTCATATACATTATGGAATTTCCCCTTTGCCATAGAGCCATTGACATCCAAAAGCTCCCTATGGATATGTTTCTCTAGTCCTCTCCTAAGGTTCACAAAAATCTTGGGTTTTCTGAACATAAGAAAAACAACCATAGATTCTTTCCTACAATTAGATATTACGTCTCTACTTTTCATGGGGTTGGTATTGATCATTAGAGGGTCTATTTGGATATTGTGAATGTCAAAGGGAAAAACATAACCAAGTATCGTAGGAAGAAAATTGATCAACCTTTAGAGTTTTATGAGATCAGTAACATAATAAATACCTTAAAGAAAGGCAAAATTCTAGGACTTGATGGTCTCCTTCCTATGTTCTTTCAAATGTTTTCCTCCCAACTTGCTCTCCTCATCCAAGAGATCTGGAAATTTTACCAAAAGAAAGCTTCCTGCTTTTATTTTTCCAGGCATGCATGGGTATATCCATTGAAAGCAAAGTCCGAAGTGTTTATGTGCTTCAAACAGTTTCTGGTTTTGTTTGAAAATTTTTCAACATGTAAAATAGGTATCCTTCATTCTGATCGAGGGGTTGAATATATGTCTTCTAATTCTAATGCATTTCTGGCTGAAAGTGGGGTAGAATATCAGTGTACAGTGCCGTATACACCTCAACAGAATGGAGTTGTTGAAAGGAAGAATAGGTCACTCATGGAGATGATGTGGTGTATGGTCAAGAGTCAGGCTTTACCACATAGATTCTCGCTTGAGGTTGTTATGTGTGTAGCATATGTACTTAATAGGTGTCCCACTAAAGCACTGTATTCTATCACTCCATATGAGGCTTGGAATGGTCGCAAGTCATCTCTTGCTCATATGTGTGTTGTCTCGCATATGCATTAGTGCATGAACAACATTGGTGCCTGAATAATGCAAGAAATTGGATGATAAAGTAGTGAATTTTTCTTTGTTGGGTATAGTTTTGAAAGCAAAGGCTATTTTCTGATCATCCAGAGAGTAAATGCAGTTTAGTTATTCATGACATTGTTTTTGTGGAAGATGCAATTCAGACATTACTTTCATGTACTAAGGAGACATCAAGTAGCTCCAAAGATGTGTATGACACTTTGTTGCCTCTTTTTACAGGTGGACAGTATAGTGCTAGTCCAAATGAGGCAATTTCCCAACCTCTATAGGTTTCACCTGATGATGCAAATCACTCCATTTTTTATGTAGATTTATGTGATGCACCTATTGATGAGAGAACTGATATAGAGGAGGTTAAAACTATGCCTAAATGGCTGGTGCAGCCTTTGCGAGATAGCAAATTAGATGCACCTCTATCTTTTTAAGGTAAAGGTACAAGAGGAAGAGGCAGAGGAGGTAGAAAAGGTAGGTGGAGATTCCAAATTTCTTCTCCATGTGCCATATGTGGTTTGACTAACCATACAACTGAGAATTGTTTTAGGAATCCCAAAAATCATAAAGGAAGAGGTTTCAATAGAGGAAGTTATGGAAGAGGAAGATCAAATAGTTTCAATGGCTACAACAACAACTACAACAATACCAATAACCAAGGAGGATATAGTGGAAGAAGAGATTACAACAATTACACTAAAGAGCAAAGATGAGGACTCACTTCTATTGATAAACATGACCATGAAGCAAGGTAAAGCAGATGAGCATGTATTCTATATGGATTATGGTTGTTCCAATCATGTAGCAAGGAATGTGGCTCTACTGTTAGACTTGGAAGATCCAAGGAATAGACATGAGGTTCATACGAGAGATGACACTAGGCACTCAGTTGAAAAGATTGGAAATGTGAAGACTCAAATGGAAATATGAATCTACTCAGTAAGGTATTGAACCTACCGACCATAACCAAGAACTTGATAAGTGTCAGACAAATTGTAGAGAAAGGATTGCAAGTAAGGTTCACAAGGAATGGAGCATTTGTTGAAGATCCTCAACAAGGATTCAAGAGAATTGCAAAGGGAGAAAATTCAGGTAGACTCTTTACATTTGAATTGCAAGATACCAGAAGTATAGCTCTATTTAATTATAGAGGACAAACTCTATCAGAATTAGAGATGTGGCACAAAAGATTAGCTCACATTTGTGAAAGAAGTTTGAAGCAAATATGCAGGGATCAAAGTTTGCTAGGTCTACCTAATTTACCCAAGCAACATATGATATACAAATGCAATGCTTGTCAATTTGGGAAGTCACATAGACAAGCCTTTATGAAGAAAGGTTACATCCATGGTGACCTATTTGAGCTAGTCCACATAGATGTTTGGGTACCTAGCAAAGAACCATGAATTTTAGGATCCAAGTACTATGTATCTTTTATTGATGATCCTAGCAAATGGACCATCCTATATTATATTGAAGCACAAGGATGAAGTATTCAGTTGTTTCAAGAAATATCTTGCTCTTGTTGAAAATCAAATAGGAAAAACATTAAAGAGGCTAGGTTAGACTGAGGGGGACTTCTCCCATGAATTTGATGCCTATCTCCAAGATAGAGCCATCAAGAGAGAGATCACAACTAGGTACACTCCAGAGCAGGATGGAGTAGAAGAGAGAAGAAATAGGACCATATTTGAAGTTGCAAGGTCCATGCTTACTGAGAAGAAATTACTAAATTATCTATGGGCAAAGGTTGTGTCTACAACCACCTACCTCGTTAATAGAATCCCATCAAAGGCATTAGATGGGATGACACCCTATGAATCTTGGAATGGAAGAAGACCTAGCCTTGATCATTGCAGGATATTTGGATGCATAGGCTATGCACATCTTCCATCACAAATCAGAGGCAAATTGGATCCTAAGGTAGAGAAATGTGTGTTTATTGGATATGATCTAAATCAAAACGAGTACAAGTTGTATAATCTACGTACTAAAGGCTTTATTGTTAGAAGAGATGTTGTGTTTGATGAGAACAACTCTTGGTTTGAAGATGATTGTAGGAAACTCAAGCTACCTTATGACCTAGAGGAGGACTTTCCATCATTAAAAAACAAAGCTTCTCAATCCATTTCTGATTATGTAACAAGGATGAAGGAGATTGCGGATGCATATGGAGCAGTTGATGAAGTTATTGAAGAGGATAAATTGGTAAGGCAAATCCTCACAGGTTTGAGAGGATATGAGAAATGGAAGCCATTCATTTTGTCTACCGAATTGTCACTAGATCATTTCACTCCTTATTTAAATCAGTTGCTATGACATATGCTAACTTTTGAGCACGATGTCAAAGATGATGTTGATAAGAATACAGGTCAAGCAATGTAAGTACAAGAAGAAGAATAGCAAAGGCAAGAAAAATTAAATGAAGAAGAAGTTACAACTAGCCAAGCCAACTCCCTAAGAGGAAGAGGAGGTGGCAAAGGTAGAGGAAGAGGCAAAACCAAAAAAGATGGAGCCAAAGCTTTTTGGATTTGTGGTAAGACAAATCATTTATCTCATGATTGTTGGCATAATAATCAAAATAAAGGAGGATATAGTCAGAACTTTAATTCAAGAGGAAGAGCTGGTAGAAACCAAAGAGGTAATTTCAGAGGTAGAGGTAGTAAAGGTTACTTTGGAAGAAATGCAGGTAGAAGTTTCCAAAGTCAATCCTGCAACAATACCTATTACAATTATGCTTCAGATCAGAAGGAGGATTCAACCTTGATTATGAATGCAACTTGTGAAAGACAAAGTGAAGATCAAAGAGTCATCTACATTGACTCACGGTGTAACAATCACCTGAGTGGTAACATAGCCTTGATGATTGATTTGGAGAATAAGGTAACTAAACATGTAGTTCAAACAGGTGATAATACAAAGCACAATGTGAGGTCAATTGGATCAGTGAAGGCCAAGGATGGGAGCACTCTTCTGAGTAAGGTTTTTTATGTTCCTACAATTCCAAAGAATTTGATAAGTGTAGGGCAAATTATTGAGAAAGGTTATGAAGTAAGGCTCACTTATGATGGAGTTTTTGTGGAAGACCCTAGCAATGGGTATAACCAAATTGTTTCAGGGAAGAAAGAAGGAAGGTTATTCACATTGAAGATTCAAGGCAATGTTGGTCATGCCTTGTTCATTTATGGAGGACATAAGATTTCTGAGGTAGATCTTTGGCATAAAAGGCTTGGATATTTCAATGAAAGAGGTATTGAGGATATGGTTAACAATGGTTCAATGCTTGGATTGCCTAATGTTGTATGTCAACACATGACATACAGATGTGAGGCATGTCAATTAGGTAAGGCTCATAAGCAATCATATACCAAGCATGGTTTCATGTACTCAGAGAAGCTTGAGTTGGTATACACACACATGTGTGGGGACCATCAAAGGATTTGAGTATCAATGGTTCAAGATATTATGTGATTTATGTTGATGATGCTACCAGGTGGATCACTATATATGTGATCAAAGATAAATCAGAGGTATTCAATACATTTAAACATTATCATGTGTATGCAGAAAGAATCACAGGTCAAAAGTTGAAGAGACTAAGGTCAGATGGAGGGGGAGAGCATTTCTCTAATGAGTTCAGTGATTACTTATGGAATGCAAGTATAAAAAGGGAAGTTACTTGCAGGTACTCTCTTCAACAAAATGGTGTAGCAGAAAGAAGAAATAGAACTCTTGTTGAGTTTGCAAGATCAATGATGAAGGAGAAAAATTGTCCCAATTATTTGTGGGTTGAGGCTGTAAATATAGGTAGCACCTACTCCAATGGAGGTGAATCACAAATTGAGCAGATATGGAGGAGAAGAATTCAAGGATATGAAGTTATATCAAAGCTTGGTTCCTAGTCTAATCTATGCTACATTAACTAGGCCTGATTTGTCATATGCAGTTGGAGTGTTGCCTCAATTCATCTATTGTCCTAGGAAAGAACATTGGGTTTCAGGAAAAAGAGTGTTGAGATACGTTAAGGGTACACTCAAGGAAGGTTTGTATTATGGTTTTACATCACATACAAACATCAAGATATATAGTGATACATACTGGGCAGGTTATCCTGATGATAGGAGATCAACATATGGATACTTGTGTTATGTGGGAGATAAGTTAATCTCTTGGTGTTCTAAGAAGCAACATACAGTTGCTTTGTCATCTACAGAAGCAGAGTACAAAGGAATGGTTGAAGCTACAAGGGAGGTCATATGGTTGAAGACTCTCATGAAGAGTTTTTGACATCATTCAGAGTACACCCACTATTCATGGAGATAATATGAGTTCATTGTATCTAGCTGCTAATCTTGTTGTTCATGCCAAGACTAAACATATTGAGATTCAGTATCACTTCTTAAGAGAGAAGGTGATTGATAAGGAGATTGAAGTCATACATACTTCAAAAAAAGATCAAATTGCAGATATGCTAACCAAAAGCTTGGATGGACCAAAGCTATAGAGATTCAAAGACATGGCAGGTATAAAGAAGATAGAGAAAACCTCAATTGATGATTGAGGGGGAGTTGTTGGTGCATGACAACCATCAATTGATGTTTTCAACAAATGGTTGAAGACAAAATATGAAGAAAAGATCAATAAGTGAAGCTTGAAGATAGTGCATATTTAGGAAATGAAGACTTGTATACATATGTACATTAAACTTGTAATTAGCTTACTGATACTTTTGTTATGGTCATGAGCTTGTAAATATATGTCTATATATACAAGTAGAAAGTTGGGGAAAGTATGAGAGAGCATGAGATGTGATGAATTAGAAGTTGCAAGAGTCATTAGACACTTTAGAAGTGTAGAAGGTCTCTCTCATCATTCAGATGTAAAGTTTTCTGAGTAGAAGGAAAAATTGTGCCCGATATTTTGTTGAGTACTCCTTTTGTATTTAATCTTTTGTGAAATGCTTTTGTACAAGTCTAAGTCTATAGTTTATTGACCTTTGTACAATTTTTCAGATCCTAATTGTGATCAAGCTAAGAGAATTGAGAGTAGGAACATTTACATGTGTAAATGTGAAGAAGTGAAGTTTGCAACAAGCACAAATTCGATGCTAATGTTTTGGTCAGTTCTCCTTCCAAAGTGTAAAGTTTTGAGAAATCAAGTACTCATTCTTTAATTTGGAAGGTAAGCTACCTATGGCTAAAAGCATTTGAATAAACGGGTCGTACTTTAAGAGAACAATGCATTAGAAGTTATAGGTGTCAAAGTCGACTATAGAGAAGTACAGTTTTAGACATATCTGAATTGTTTGGAGTAAATCTCAAGATTTACTAAACCTTTTGAGAATTTTTAACTTGGAGAGGGTGCGCAAACACTAGAAAACACTTCGTACAAAGTTTCATTACAAACTTTACACATTTGGTTAGGCAATGAGTGAGTTATTTGCAACAGACTTTTCTGTGTAGTGACTCTCTTCACAGTTAGTGCAAATCTTGATGGTTTAGCATTGGTCTTCCAAAATTGATCAAGCTTTTTTTGAGTTATTCTTGATATAGAAGTCTTCTAACATCAAGGATAGCTTGTTCTTTTGGAGATCAAAACTCTCCATCACAATTGCATCCATTACTACTATGGAACCTTTACCTCAATTGTTTTATCAAGCACCAATCATCAAGCCCAGAGAGTACGTAAATTTTTCTTACACTTTTTTGGAACAAAATATATGAGAAATTATTTGTGGAACAATCTAGATAAATTACAAAATTATCTTCATGAAGAATGAGCATATGAAAAAGCCACAATAATTGGATGGGATTTATGTTTTCTAATTTTGTATGCATCTCTTGCAATTTCTTCAAATGTAATCAAACCTTGTAGTTGTGACATTGTTCATGCTAAATCTCTTCTTTCATCTCATTTTCCATTGTCTTCATCACTAAGAAAATAATGATATCAATTTTTCCATGTCATTTCTTATTGTTATTATTCTTTTGTGCATTTTAGGGTTCTTTCTTCGGTTTTTGAGAACATAAATAGTAATATCACACACTCAATCTCCTAACGTAGCTTCAGTCTTTACATCTCATATGAAAGGTGTGAGTAGCCCTTAACATTGGGATACACATTGCTACAAAAAGGTCCCTTATGGTATTTGAAATCACCCATTCAATCAATTCAAGGCATAACCACTTAGATACATTGAGGTCCCTTATGGAATTTGTGCTAAGATCACCCATCCAATCAGATCAAGGCATATGCACCATAGCATTTCCACTTGATTACAACTTCTTGTTGATGTATTTTGTTAGTTCTATAATAACATAAGGTCCAACCATGGGCTACCCATTTTCTAGAGTACCATTATCATCTTGAGTCAATTTAGGTGGTTTCTCGGTTTTCATTTTCTATGCATCCAAATATTTAGTTGTGATTGTAGCTCATCAACAACTTTACTTTCATTCTATAATGCCATGTTGGCATCATCATATATGGAAAAGATCAAGTTTTTGTTAAAATATACTTTTCTTAAAGGTGTTTTCACAAACTTATTTTACAATGACTTTCAACATTTTTTTTGAAATTGGATCTATTATTCTATAACAATACGATTGTGGTGGATTTGAAGGTTTTCAAATGTAACTTTGTGAATAGTGATAGTTTATGCAATTTAGATGTTGAGAGAAAGAAATCACTTTGACGGTAAGGAATGTCAAAGTGAACTTATTGTTTTTAAAAAATATCATTTCTCTAAATGATATCCATGACCAATATGTACGTGTCTATTTACGTATTCATTTCTAGAAATATTGATTTTAATAATCATCAATAATCATAGGATATTATGCTTTAATGTTTTTCAATGTTAAAGCATGGAATATCTACCAATTCTTTATTATCAACTTTTCCTCAAGTATATTCTTGCAAGTTGTGGTTCAAGGTGGTTTTTACACAAAACATACTAGTTCTACTAAAGCTTCATGTTTTAATGCTAGATATTAATCCTCATTCAAGATGGGTCAAAGAGAATTTTATTTTCAAGATGGAATACATGTATAGACTTTCTACTAGAGTTTCATTCAAAGAGAGGTTTACCTGCTTCAACAACTCAATCCACTCAATTTTCAAACTCAACTTTAGGTAATGCTTTTTTAATATGGAATTACCTATATTTTCTTCATGTTTATAAAACCTGAACTTCCTTCTCATTGAGTGCACACATGAATTTTTTATCCTCCTTCATCCCTTTCTAGAAGGATTTCTTGAAGAGATGATATTCATCCACATATTCCATTCAATTCTATATAATATCTCCATTAAAATGGATGGTTTAAGAAAATTTTGATGTTATGTCATATCTTTAAGTTGTTATATTTCAAAACCTTTAATTTTTATATTTTTTGCCCTTATTTTAATTATACTTTTTCATACCAAGCATGTGGTGCTTGCTTCAAAGCATATAATGCCTTTTTCAACCTGCACACTTTGTTTTCATTCCCTTTTTTGCACAAAACAAAGGGGCTGAAATACATACACTTCTTCATGTAAGTCACCATTTAGAAATGCAATTTTAATGTCCAACTGATGTACAATCCAACCATCATGAGTTGCAAGTGCACAAATTCTATGAACTGTGTTCATTTGGCATGTCATTGCAAAGGTCTCATCAAAATCAATGCCTCTCTCAATCATAACCTTTTGCAACAAGCATGGCCTTATACCTATTAATTGTTCCATCAAGCTTACCTTTCAGCTTGTATACCCATTTAGGTCCAATGGATTTTTTTGCCTCCAGGAAAATCACATAAAGACCAAGTATCATTGAGGCTCATTCTCATCACAAAGATTAGAACCAGCCATTGCATAGCAACTTGATGCAAAGGAATCACTATGAGAGCTTGAACAAGTACGATATGATAGAGGTGCATCTAATTTGTTCTCTCTCAAAGTCTGCATTAGTTATTTATCCATAGTCGTTGACTCCTCTATATCAGGCCTCTCATCAAGTGCATCATGTAAATCTGCATTAGAAATGGAATGATGTGCATCATCATGTCGAACATGTAAAGGATGAGAATTGTCTCATTTGGACTAGCACTTGAATCTCCACCTATAAAAAGAGGAAGCAAAGTATCATACACATCTCTAGAGCTAACTAAAGTCTCCTTGCTACATGAAAGTAATGGCTAAATTGCATCTTCCACAAAAACAACATCACCACTAACCAAAATGTGTTTACCTAGTGGATGATACAAACAATAGTCTTTTCTTTCATAATTGTACCCAAAAAAATACATTTCATTGCTTTATCATCCAATTTATTGCGTTGTTGTTCAAGTGCTAATGCATATGCCAGACAACCAACAACACACATATGATCAAAAGATGGCTTGCAATCAAGCCAAGCGTCATATGGAGTGATAGATTTTACTGCTTTCGTGGAGCACATGTTAAGTACATATACTGCAATAATGACCTCAAGCCAGAAGCTATGTGGTAAAGCCTAAGTTTTGGCCCTACACATCATAATCTCCATGAAAGACCTATTCTTTTTTTAGCAGCTCCATTTTGTTGAGGTATATAGAGTACTTTGCACTCATGTTGTATCCCATGCTCATCCAAAAATGCATTAAAATCAGAAGACATGTATTCTCCCCCTCAATTAGAATGAAGGGTGCCCAATTTACATGCTCATAGATTTTCAACCATAATCAGAACTTGTTTGAAGTACATAAACACTTTAGACTTTTCTTTCAGTGGATACATCCATGTATTCCTAGAGAAATTATCAATAAAATTCATGAAGTAAAGGTAGTTCCCAAAAGAACGTGTCTACATAGGATTGCAGACATCATTATGAACAAGTTGCAATTATGAGCAGCTCGAACAGTATTTGAAAAACTATTTCTATTTTTCTGTTTTTTTCTCATCTTTGTCTTTCTTCTTCGACTAGGCAACATTAGCAGATTTCTACTTACTAATAGTTGAGCTCCATTTACCTTTTCCCTTTTGACTAGCTAGGAAAGCTTGATTTGCAACACGCACAGTGGACGTGTTCTAGCTCGACTGATCTTCCTACAACAAAATAGAGATTAACTCCTCAAATTTTAAGGCATTAGGATTTCCTTTCATTTTCAAGCGAAGAGTAGAAGAAAAACTCTGATATGAATCTAGGAGATGAATAGTCTCCACAAGTGAACTATCTCGAAAGACTTCATCTGTAGAAGTCAACTGCTTCTTCAAGTCTTTGATCTTTGTCAATTGTCCATAGAATCGCATCCATTCATACGATCACTCTCCAATTGTTTTTGAAGGTAAGCAACAAGAGCCTTATTTCTTGCTTGGTATAAACTGGTAAGTGTATCCCAAGCATCCTTTGTTGTTTTGCACGAGTGAATGTCAGGGATAATGGCATGTTTGATAGATGTGTCTAAGCATCTCTACCATCCCGATAAATTTTCTCTACAGTAGGTGCAACAAGAATTGCAGCACAAATAGGAATTTGAGGATCAACATCTTCAATGCCATCTACATCACCCTCAATAATTGTATTTGTAGGTGTAATAGGACATTTTTTGGCACCCTGCATAATATTTCATGATCCTTTTTCTACCAATACATGAAAGATCATATATTCCCACAATGGGTAATTAGTACATCCAACCTATCCTCAATAGCCAACATATAGAATACATCATTGCTCCCAAGCATGGCCAATCACTAAATACCTTGATGCACAAAAATGATTGTATCTCGAAAAGTTGAATAGAACCACCTTATCGAGCTCTACTAAACCTGTAACAGACTTCGAGATGCTTGTACTAGTGAACTGAAACCTATACATATGTTTGGCACTAAAGGATGGAATTGCCTGCATAGGCAAGGCCATAGTGCATTCAAAGGCCAAAACAAGCTCATTTCAAAATTTGGATGGCACGTACCGAAGTTGTTTTGAAGTCCTAAATGTCTGAGTATGCTCACCAATTTTCATGCAATTGTAAGACTGTGATTAAAGGGGTATTAACGACACCCTAGATGGAGTAGTGATGTGCTCTGATACCAATTGTTGGAGTTTGAGGTGTACAAAAGCACACGAACATCACAAGGAAGAAGAAGAAGAAGCTTGGAGCACAACACCACACTGAATGAATTACCAAGTGAATGTACAAAGATAAGTAACTCGGTAGGGTTATAGGCGTATCTACAAGCCGAGAGAAAAAAAACCTCCTACAGAGGGAAAAAAGTGCCCCAACAGTCCTAAGTGTCACACATATCACTACCAAAGCATACCAACAAACTAAGTGAATGTCTTAGACATAATGTTCAAGGAATAAGAACCAAATGAATGGAGATCAATTATCTACTAAAAGGCAAAAAATAAAGGGCCCAAAAAGTGAAGGAGTCTGCACTGGACCACATAATCTCATGTGGACTAATCCAATTGAACTTTTAGCTCAAGTAGATGCCTCCTTGGGAACCTGAATTCTATGTTGATTGCCCTTCATGCATGCTTCACAAATGAAGAAGAGATCTTTGAAACGAATGAAATCTAGGCAATTCATTCATTTCATAAGACAAACTCCTTAGTGAAGAAGAGACACAATTTGTATAGTCCCTTGTCTTCAAGTTCCACTAGATACCACTTTGTAGTATTTAGATCCAAGATCTTAATTGAAACATTATCAAAGAGATCTTGCATCTTTCAACTAGTGATAGTTTTGATAGATAGTAATTCTACAAAGTCTTAGGACATCCAATACATTTCTCAAAGATTTTTTTGTTTCTCCCTTGGGCTTTGGTATAAGCATTATGTCTTTACCTTGGATTTCAACACTTTTTATGAGCTAGGTGCATGTGCTTGATAGGCGTATGGTTCTTGGTAGTACTCCTTTTCCTTGCACGTGTGTGAAGTATCTCCAATATCAAAAGTTCATTATTTAGAAGAGCTGGAATCTAGTAAGGCTTGATCTTCACATGAGATAAGAATTTATTTACTTGAACAATAAAGATACTTAGAATCTACTATGGCTTGATCTTCACATGAGATAAAGAGTTCTTTACATGAGCAATGTGTCCTAGAGATAGTGTGTTTTTTATATGATTGCTTGCTACTAGACTTTTAGTTTTGGTTATAAAACTTTGAATGGACTTACTTTCCACTAAAATTGTAAGTAAAGAGTACGTTGATTAGTGAGAAGAAAAATTGGAATTTTTGTTCAATAGGGAATGAGACTTTTGATATAGACATTCATCTTTCATCATTAGTTTGGATGTCTTGTGGTTTTGAGTCTTGGAATCATGAAGAAGTAGCCTAGGGACTTCTTTACCCAATGGACACTTTTCTAATTATAATTATATAGGATCTAGGTTAGCCTTTTTTGGAAAACAATGACAAACATAACACAAACAATTGTTGAAAAAAATTAAAGTTCTGTAAATTTTATTTTAAGAAGTGAAATCGTTTTCAATCTGTAATTTAATGGACCGATCACCCCAATAAATACATCATTATGTCCTCGCTAAGAACAAAATCTCCATGAAAAGATGCATACATCATCTTACATTGAAATCACGTAACAAACATATATTTCCCTTGAGAATCTTTACTGCCATTAAACAATTTTAAAAATAATAATGCATTAATCAATAATTAATATAATTGTTTTTTTATCTTCTATATGAAACTTCCGATATGACCAAGGAACAACATTCACTTTCAACGTGTTTTTCCATTTCAGAGTTTCAAAGCTTACTCTTATTTATGGCTTCTGAATAGATATATTAAGTCTCATATGTAAACTATGCATGGACAAAAATAGGGAAGCAGCATCAAAGTTTAAAACCAATGAGGGTGTCATTTGAACTCGTATATCTTCGTTTCAGAAACTTTTTCTCATGACAGGATTTCATCTTTGTGAAATTCATTATCCAATTCACATTTTAAGAAAAGATTTTGGCATGGTATCAAGGCATATGCGTAATCGCCCTAACTTAGAATTTGTGGGTCTACCCCCAAAAAATAAATAAATAAATAAAAAGTACTTTGAGATCACTGTTGTTATATGAACCAGAGACAACATGAACCAGAGATGGCGACGACGCATACAACCAGAGCTCAACACACGACTATGTAAGCATCATGGAGGCATGCGACTGCAGTGTCAGACCCAAAGAGGCTCCTCATAAATTTATTATGATATTTTATTCATTCTGGGTGAATCTCACAATCATATTCAAAGCTGATTTAAAATGTCAATACATGAGAAATGTATCGTTCAACATAATATTTTAACTTCTACAACCTGTAACATTATAAACACTTAATTTAATTACAATATACCAATATGCAAAATTAGATTCCAAAACCATATGATGGTGCATGCCACAGCCATATTGAACCTTAGAGCAAGCGTTGAATTCCCCTTTGTGTCGAGCTCATGAAAGAGGTTTTAGCTCAAGCAGTTGATCCTTCAAACCTTACCATACCTTTTTCGTTTCATATCCAGATAAAAAAAAGGATGCCTTAAATTCACAAAGAAACCTTGTGTTAACGTTACACCGATACTCTTACACGATGAAAGGTCATCTTTCAATCTTTCTGAAAGAACAAAAACTCAAAAATGGTTAGCACTGAAAAGGAAGTTGAGTTTTTTAATCCTCTGTGCACTATAGAGGATTCATACTAATTCGTGGTTTCTTGAAAAGCTTAATGTGAAAGGATACTAACACAGACGTCTAAGTCATTATCATACCAATGGTAGCAGAATAGGCAATAGGCTTGCACGTGCGTGCAAGTATCAAACGCGACACAAAAGAAGAGTCAAGAAATGAACTTCGATGAAAATGATGTGTTTTGAGTATATTCTTGTTAGTCAAACGGTCACTGTTAGTTCTTGATTAGCAGACGTATGCCAGCACAAGGTTTAGACCGCTTGATATTTACCAGCCAAACTAAGATCGAACAATATCTCCATCCAACTAATAGAAAGAAAATGTTTCCTCAAGCCACATGTGCCTCTATTCAGATTTATATACATGAGTAAAAATTCCAGCTGTATACTGTGCTTGCATTGAATGGTACTCACGTTCTTTAAGGGAGGTACAGAAATTAATCAAGCTCTATAATACAAAAGATGAATAAAATTTTCACTCCGATGGTTATAGAAAATACCTTGAAAAAATACATAGCGTTCTAAGTTTTTGAGAAGGTAGAATAGGATAGAGATAAACTACAAGGGTGTATAGATTGAGATCTATAATATTCCTAAAAAATGGTATCGACACAAAAAATATGAAGCTACCTGGCTTCTTGACACTACAATAGATTTGCCAGATCTGGCAATGCAAGAAATATTGCACAACAAATAAGGTCGGCTATTAACATGATGCTCGATTGTAAACATCGAGCCTATTTTTTTCTTACTTTCTTTGGTGGGAGATGCTTTTTCTAGTGAGCTAACCAGGCCTTTTAAAAGACAAAGAAGCAGTTGATAAATCTCTGGAGTGTTCTCTCTCGAGGTCTGGAACAGAGCTCTTCAAGGCAGGAACTCGAATTGCTAGTGTCTTGTATAGACGTGCATATCGTGCACGTGTACCATCCGCAGTCCTTGCTAAGGCTAGTTGACTGAAAGCTTCTGGCAATCGAGTGAGAACTTGTTTGATCTCATCCAGGGACAGTCCAGCTAATGTTGAAGGAGCTGGTACAATTGCAACCATTTCCCTCCCTGAGTTGTCCTGAACTTTTGCTTGAGCCTTCACAACAAGCTCGAGTGATGATGTTGCACCACACTTGATAACAAAAGGGCTTGATGATCCATTATTGAATTGCAACACACTCCACTGCATTACATCACCATCTGCTCCGATGATGGCCTGGTCTCCCCAGTCACCTGAAGCAGCAGGCAATCCTCCTGGGCCAATATCACCAGATGCTCGGGAACGTGTCTGTTGAGGGCCTTCACGTTGTTCAGCTACTGACTGGAAACAAAAAGCATTCTCAGAAATTGTAGGGTAAATCAGAAAATGCAGTTTTTCGAAATTTCCTACCTCTACAGCCCTTGTTGCCTCTAATATGTGCTTTTGAGCACAAGGATGGTCTATGGATAATAAGGCAGGCATCCTCTCAGACAAAGCATGAAGTGCAGAAAGCATCATTTGCTTTCTAGCAGAAAATATTGCCTTCACTGGAGCATCCCTTTTAAACTCCTGTAACATTGCAAAATTTTATACCTTCGTGATTTGAGAACCTTGGGATCTAACATTCAAAACATGCATTAAGCCTCTTGGACTCACATCAGCTTGTTTCACAATTTCCTCAAGTGACATAAGGGATGCTATTCTTGCGTCTTCGCTAGCAGTCGATGGATTTCTGATAGGTGACCCACCTTCTTCCTTGGTCAACAGAGACACATCAGCTCTCATCTGCTGCAGAACCTGTCAATTATGACAAAAAGGCCAAGGATGATGTTACTAAGCAAAATACGGAAATGGAATCCTTGACAGTATGGAAGGGGGGAATACAACACTACACACTGTATACCTTCCTGCGCTTGTGTTCTACAGATTCCAATGCAGAGCGTAGTTTTGTAATCTGCATCAGATCATCTGCCTCCTCCATAGCCAGTGTTGCTGCAACATCCTAGACACCACACATAAAACACAAAACATACTATTTACATTAATACAAACGGCATATACTCTGTTATGTCCATGTGTTCCAGTTCGTGAAAAACATCGAAGTGTTCTAACTACTGGTGGCTTGACTCTGAATAAAACATTTGATACCACATGAATAGCAAAGTAATTGAGCAATTCGTGATGTCCGTTGAAGGAAATTTTATTTCACAACCTTCAAGTGTTGTAACTGGGATGTGTAAACCCGCTTGGTGTAGTCTGACAGGAGTTGACCCAATGCATCTGTACTAGGACGCTGAGGTACTCCAAGACCTGACATCCAGCCATCCATTATGGCAGTCGATAGAAGTTCTAACTGTCCCGCACTGCCTGTAGAATCAGCACCAGAGAGTGAAAGAAAATCAAAATTTTCAGCAAGCCAACTGCGTATTTGTCGCTGCAGTTCCCCTGCAGGTGTATGGACAAACAATGCTGCAAGTTGTTTATTGCCGATTCCGAAGTTCCGAGCTTCCTCTGTCGTTTCTCTGAGCTTTCCACCAGTAACATGCTGCCTCCAGGTCTCCTGATAAAAGAAAATTAAAATAAGAGGAATATTTTTGTATAATTTTTTTTTTAAGGTATCATAAATATAAATCGCTCACTATAAGAAGAAAGCTCTAATGATGAGAAACGAGTCCTCTGCCGATAATAGAGAAGAGGAGGAAATGATCTTACATGGTCAATCCCCCGCAACTTTAAAACAATTGAGGAGAACTTTGACTTCTTTTCATGCTTTAAGTAAACCTTGAACCCTTGTATATTATCATCAAACAAGTCCTTCCGTATATTTGAGTCATGCTGGACAGGAGATCTTGCTGGACTACTACCTCTGGAGCCTCTACTTCGGCTAGATCCACCTGTGCCAACCTTCTCTAGAAAGCGTTCAACCAATGGCACCTGAAATTATAAAAGAACAAGTATGATGTCCTTTCTTCATGTACCTCCTACAGTCAACCCACTCATCCACTAGTCTTCTTACACACAAATGTACCATGCACATACAAGCACACACACATACAGATAGAATTTAAACCGCAGAGACACAGTACATTTGTAATGACAGGGTTCAAATAGCTTGATAAATCATGCGTTATGTACAGAGCATCATAAAATTGACTCTCCGGCTCTCTATGGATAGTGCTTTACTCAAAATGAAAATATGTTCTTCTATGAGGCTGTGCTTAAAAACGTCCAAGCATGGGCCTAACTCTCACATATGAGGCAAATCCTCTTCTTTGATATGCCCAGAAAAAGAAAAACGGCCGCCTGGGGTCCTGATTTTTTTTGGGGGGGGGTTTTTTTTTTATTTTAGGGTTTTGGGGGGGGGCGGGGGGGGGGGTGTGTGTGTGTGTGTGCCTGCGCACCCGGGCACGCACATGTGTGTGTGTGTGTGTGTGCGCCCGCGCGCATGTGTGTGTGTGTGTGTGTGTGTGTGTGTGTGTGTGTGTGTGTGTGTGTGTGTGTGTGTGTGTGTGTGTGTGTGTGTGCGCGCGTGCGTGCACGAGCGCGCGTTGTGTGTGTGCACACATGCCCATGTATGTGTACATAGTTGTTTCTTAGGGGAATCGGACTTCTGACTCCACAAGTTGGAAAGCCCGAAACAAGTCCTCTAAAACATTTCTGACGTTATCACAAACCAAATCTTTTTTTCAAACAAAATTACAAAAATTATGGTAGCTATTCTAAATGAGGTTAGAAACATAAATAAATGACAATTAAGGATGAATTCAATGAACACAAAGAGTATGAAGCTGAAATAACATAGTAAACCCATATCGCATGACAAGAAAGACCAAAAGTCTTTTCCAAATTCTTTGAAAGCAACGTATTTCTTTTTATTGTGTGAATCAATGAATGTAAATGTACTCCAATATCTCTCACAAGAAGAAGCACGTGTTCCTTATGAGAACACTCATATAGCAAGCTTTTGCAAATTGGGTGTAATTGCCCCAAATGTTTTCCACCACTTGATGGAATGCTGCATTGTTATGAGATCCAATCATAGTACCCGAGCATGATGGAAATAGTTTGTATGGACCGGCTAGAAACAAAATCTTGGAGTTTTCAAAAATTTGGAAACACACACACATACATGTATACATGTATGAATGCATGTATATGTATAATGTACGAGAATAAGGGGCCTAACCCAAGACCCCTTATGAATCTAATATTTAACTATAAATTAACATTGAACTTCTTATAACTTACAAGATCAACTACGACATATGTACACATTGTCATTTGCCCTAGACAATTTACAAAGATTAAAGAACAATGTAGAATCAATGATCATTTATGTGACATGTCATGATTGAGTAACTCATAATACTTCCAAGCCAAAATGATAGATAAAAACTCGTGTCAAATACATATGATCATGAAAAGTTTTCCATAGATGAAGTACATCAACGAAATTATGGAATGCATCATCACTCTCTATATCATCCTCACTACTAGAAGATGATATATCTCTAGTAGGATCATCCGCATGCCTCCTGCTATCACCATGGCGTCATGCATGTATATATGTAGGCTGAATGGGCTCTTCATAGAGCAAAGCGTAGAGATCTCTATCCTCTCAAGGAATCTTTGGAATGTGGCACACCTTCTGAGTATCAAGCTTATCAGCATCTGTATGGGATCAAGAGATGTTGAAAGTCTCTCTAGCAGTTTCAACTTGGCATTGCAAAAGAAAAGTCTCTCAAGCTATGCTTGCGCGAGCTTATTTCTCTTTTTTGTATGAAAAAGAGCCCATGTACTTGAGTTTCTCTCACAAGATCCAGAGCTTGTTGGAAATGTGGTAAGCCCAAAAAATAATCATAGATTTAATCCAAGATCTTTCCAACACTTCATCTTGGCACATTACACACCTTAACTTGATCAAGAGAGAGAAATGACAATATAGAGAGATGAGAAGACAATTATAAAAGTGCAAGAACTTAATGCTACTACACACACCAATAAATGCAAAATGTCAATATACAATGTGCATATGATACGAAAATTGAATCTAAGGTTGAACCTAAGGGTGGTACTAAATACAAAAAATAACGTGCGAGTAACTAAGAGGTCATATGTGAGTGGATATGGGCAAAAATAAGGATATGGACTGTTCAAAACGGCCAATATAGCACACACTAATCTGAAATCAGGTCTTTTCTGATGTAGTGCAGCAGCAAACCTATGTATGTGTATGTATATAGTATTATGCATATACTATACATGTATGAGTGCATGTGTGTGTATGGAGCATGCATGTGCCATGTATGCATAGTAGTCACCAGTGCTCGCATCGAATCTAGTGGTACTCCTATGCGGTGCTATCAATTCGGTACGCATCATTTCATGGCTCTCTTCGAATTTTTTAGGACAGTCAATCAGATGTTTTCATATAGAGAGCTTCACATATTGACCGACAAGACATGACTCTAATTTCTTGTGAAGATAGAATAAGTTTGACATGTATACCCTTATTACCAATATATTTGGAGAGGTTGTATAAGCATCTTATGAGATACACATGTAGAAATCTCTAAATGTTCAAATTGCTTGGATCCAAAAGAAGGGCACTAATGTCTTGTGAGCATCAAGCACAAGAGGATCAAAATTCTAGTGGGAGACCAACTTCCCAACCTAGAGACAACTAGGGTGAAAATTCTATGACTATCCGGTTTGGTGATAATTAGGGAAGAATTATTATGCTTCCCTAGCCTTATGAAAATTAAGGTATGAACCTAATATTTTAATATGGTGGACAATTGAGTGCCATCTTAAATAATTTCTACCATAGGAAATTCAAACACAATTCCAAACATGGAATTTGTAGGAGAACTTGTCATCCCTAATTTTCTTTTATAAAACAATTGAGAATGAAGCTAATCATATCCAAATGTTTGAATATTGTTTTCATAGACCATTGGAGGTGAAACTAGTCTCACACCAACTTCAAGTAGGTGAATTGGACAACAATGTTTTTAATTGTTAATTTATGTATTGACCGAGTTGGGTGCATAAAGACCAATATACGCCCCATGGTATCATGCATGTATATATGAACATGGGAAAATGATTAATTAATTAATTAATTAATTATATATATATATATATATATATATATATATATATATATATATATATATATATATATATATATATATATATATATATATATATATATATATATATATATATATATATATATATATGATGCACCTTATGCATCTTACCTCCCATTGCCATTCGGTTCACGCACCTTACACGCACCGAATTGAATGCACTTGATTGCTAAGCATGTATGTACTATGATGGTATGATCGATCATCTATGTATGACATGTACTATGTAGTGATATGTATTATGTATGTACATTATAATTTATATGTGTGCGCGTGCATATGTCGCATCTTATGCATGTATGTAATATCAACATGTATGCATGTAATATGTGTGCACTATGTGTGTATGTATGTCTAAAAACACATACATGTTGAGAGGCTTTGAATAAAAACACATACTTACATGTTGAGAAGTTTTTTCCATGTTTTTTCCGGTTACTCTTGAAGCTTGATAAATCATTATATAACATTTGTAATGTATTAATTCTTGATTTTTCTTTTGATAATTGTAGAGCGGAAGAGATACGACATGTGTGTAATAGGTGTTGGGATTGAACTTGACAGAAGGGGAATTTGCCAAGGTAGGTATATACTGATGTCCATAAAAATACAATAGGACTTTGCACATGAAGAGCACTCCATACCACAAATAAAAGGAGAGCTCAAGAAATTTTTTCATACTCTTCTCAATCAAGTACTGCTTGGAAGGATAGAGACGAATATACGGAAAGAGAAAGATAGAATATAGACTTAAACATACTTTCTCAATTATTAAGGCTGATCATATCTTTCTAATCAAGATCATATGTCCTTGTCCATAACTATCTATAAAACAAAACCAAAAAAAAAAACAAGAAAAAACAAAAACAAGATGATAAGTTTTGACATGAATAGTTGAGTGATGAAGAAGCGTCATCATGTACTCCACCATTGTCACCTTGAATATCTTCTACTGCAAACTTTGCTTGGTCATCTTTCTTCTAGAAACAAAATTCTGCTTTCTGTGTCTTTCTGCCACAAATTTTGCACGGGTTGATAATAAAGCAATCTTCCTCTTTTGTGTTTTGTTCTTCCACAATGTTTGGATTTCTTAAATTTCTTTACTTTTGTCGCATATGAGCTTCCATTGAGGTTTTCTTAAGCCATGAACCTCTTCTCCTCCTTTTGGATTGTTGTCATTACTCTGTCAAGATTTGGATTTGACTTGTTCTATAGAATACTAACAATCATATTGTATGTTCGAGGTAGACTCTTCAAAAGAACTTCTATTGCAAGTTCATCTCAAATAGAATTGCTCATCCAAGCCGATTGTGCTCAATAACTTTTGAACTTGTTCAAATGCTCTGCCATTGATGTTGAGCCCTTCATTTCTAGTTGGAAGAAGGATATAATAAGTGATATAAGAGATTGTTATGTCCTTGTGCCAAATAGTCCTTATAACTTTCTGCATGCTTCTCCTTCACTTTTAGTGTCTAAAAGATGATGGATGAATTTATTACTTAGGCTCATACCTATAGTCGATAACGCTTTTCTATTTCTAGATAAAGCTTCTACACTTGGTCCTTGATTTAGAAGTAAAGGGGTAGTCCCTCTTGCTTGTGTAGCCCTTCTTGCTTGGATACTTCCTCTTCCACCAGATGATGAGGGTTCAAATAGTATTCTTGTGCAACTCTCTGAATAGTCCAATACCTTCAAGTTCAAGTCTTTCAACTTCAGCTTCAGTTGCGTCCCATAGGTCATTGATAATGAGATAATATTGAAGCCTTGTTTGCTAAGTGTGAAAAGTATCACCCTTGAACCTATGTACCATGACCATGGAGTTCATTGTCGTATCTCTAACCTAAGCAAGTCAATATGCTCAAGTACAATCTCTTGAAACACTCTCAAGGTCACCTTCTCTCATACCAATTGTTGGTTTTTAAGGCCCACAATCGAGATAAAGAGAGAATAGAGAGAGAGAGAGAGACAATCGAAATAAATCAATATAAAGAGATAATAGAGAGAGACAATAAAAATAAAGGAGCGAAATTAGCTCCAAAAATAAACCCTAAATACAAAAAGAGTACTTACAAAGATGCTTGTCATAAAGAGCTTGAGGAAGGCCATGATACAAGATGTGTAATAGAGCTCATAACATCTCTCTTATATACACATTAGACTTCCAATGAAAATCTCTTGAAAACCTTGTCTATATAGCTTCAAACGAAAAAAGAACTAAAGCAAAAAGCTAACAAAACTCTTCTAACACAATATTTGGCGAAATTTTCGCTTTTCAATTATTAAGCTTTTGAAAATCGTTTTTCGCTTTTTATACAGCTTTTGGGTTCAATTTAATGTCAACCTTTGGAATATATGCTTTTCTTGTTTTAAATATGTTCCATAGGATTTGAACACTGAGAGAAACTATTTTTGACAAAAAATTAAGGTTTGACCTTTGGACCCTCAAATATACTCCAAATTTGGCATATGATAATCATTGGGTAGCATTTTCCAAATATATGATTAAAAGAAAAAATCTACATATTTTGATCAAAGCTGACCTCTTGTTGATCAACCTTTGGCCTTGAAAAAATTAATTGGCATATGTATGCACCCTCTTGTGGAAGGTTGCATCTCTAACAATGCAATTGTACAAAATATGATTTGTAAATGTTCAACTCATGGAAAAGAACACCTTTCTTTTCAAGCTCCCCATTTTTATATCTCTTGAGAACATCCATCCACCCATCATTAGCCTCACCATACTCATCATGCATTTCTCCCTCCAACAAGGATGAAGAACATATGCAATTACATGGAGTGAGGAGTACATCATGTTCCCTATTTATGCAGAAAGCTTTTGCCTCATCGATCCTTTTTGGAATACCTACATTCGACTTTCAAACCTCTTCCATCGTTTTATCTATAAGCTCGTAAATGAGACCCATGGTCACACCTTCTGTCTCGAGAGCACTAGATTCTGCTCTTTGACTACACTAGACAAGATTTTGCAAATATACTTCTGATTACAAGAACACCCACATAGGGAAAATAATACAAGAATATGTAACTCATACAAGACATCCCATAACCCGAGACTGATAGGTATGAATAACTGGAGTAGAGATGATATAGGAGATCCCACAACCCGGGATTGTAGGTATGAAACAAGATATCTCGATTACAAGAATTCCCTTCAGGGAGATGAACTAGATACAAGAAATAATTATAAAAGATCTCGTACTACGAGATTACAAGAGGACAAGACAAGATGTCCAAGAATTGGACTAGAAAAAGGATCAAGACAAGATTTGGAATTGGAACTTGGAAAGTACTTATTTGGAGATCGTTACTCCTTAGCTCACAAGACTGACATTGGCAAGACTCAGGATGCATGTGGCCGAGCCCTCCTTATATAGGTATTCAAAGGTGGTTATTAAAGGTGGTTCACAGACGGTTACGACTCGATGATGTCATCGATGATGTCAGTAATCCGAACAAGACTTCCAAATATCAGAATTTAGCGAGTAGACAATTGATCTTAGGGTTTTGGCCCATTCGGAACGCAATGGAAGCATTGGTTTCTCCAAATTTTAAGCCAATCATGAGATATAGAAATCACATGGAATTTGAGGTACAAGATGGTTTCCTTTGTCCATGACATCACCTCTCCCTGAAGCGACGAGTTCCACGAGGAGCGGTCATGTTCTCTGGTCTCGGTTTCATTGGATTTTTCTTATGGAATTCTTGAGAGTCAAACCTTGATTGGTGCTCTCCGCAAGTTTTTTGCGGGTTCCCAAGTACGATTGCTGATGTCATACCCTTTCCATTGAGCACGCTACTCCAATCTTCCTTGAGATATTCTCGAATCTAAGACATGCTCGACTTCGATTTCTTCGTGATCATCAATCTCGATAGGTGGTGAAGGACTAGGTCTCTCCCCCCTCAATAGTGAAATATGATATGGTTCCAACACGATCACATGGAAAACTGGATGTATTCTCATGGTATTTGGTAACCAGAGCTTGAGGGTGACTAATTAAACTTGGCCAAGATGGTGAACGGACCAAATCTTTGATGGTCTAGGTTTGCACAAGGCCTTGAAGTTTGCAAATTATTTTTGAGTAACCACACTTTATCCTTGATTTGATAGGATGGATTCTGCACACTATGCTAATCTACATAATACTTATATTGATCTTGAGCTTTATGGATCTCTTCCTTGAGTTCTTTGTGAATGTCCATGAGATATTGGGCCTTATCTCTGGCAGCTGAGTTCTTGACATGATGAGAGTGGTATATCCATCCTTGGATGATGTCTATAATTTGCAAAGAAGGGAGTCTACTTGGTAGATGCATGAAGATTGTTATCATAGACAAACTCTGCAAAGGGTAAAAGCTCGAACCAATCATTTTGATGATAGTTTATGGTGCAACGGAGATACTCTTCTAGGACTTGATTCACCCGTTTTGTTTATTCATCAGTTTGTGGATGATTGGTTGTAGAAAATTTAACTTTAACACCAAAGAGCTTGCATAGACTCTTCCAAAAGCTAGATATGAACGGTTGACCTCGATCACTGATAATATCATCAGGCAATCCAAGGAGCCTAAATATGTATATGAGAAAAAGTCTCACAGTGACTTCACCTGTAATTGTCTTGGTATTTGGAATGACGTGTGCCATCTTTGTAAATATATCCACTATAACAAGAACGGCATCATACTTACCTAACCTTGGTAATTTCTATGATGAAATCCATAGAAAATGAAGACCACGCCCTTTCTGGAATGGGTAAAGGTTGCAAGAGGCCATGGGGTTTATCTCGCGGTACCTTATATCTATTGCAAGTGTCACAGGTTCGGATATATCCTTTGACTTCCTTCCACATTTGAGGCCACCAAAAATCTCTTGATAAGAGTTTTATTGTTTTATTCATTCCAAAATGTCATGTTGCAAGGTTATCATGACATTGTTGGAGTACTTGGATCCTAGGCTTTCCTGGAGGGATGTACAATAGGTTCTTATAGAATAGTAACCTATCATTTTCTTGGAACTCGTTTACTTCATGAATTTTCCATTCTTGAATTTTTGCTTAACGTTACGAGACGATTCATCATGTGATAGAGTCTCACGAATCAAATGGGTCAAGGTTGAATCTTCGTGATGGTTTGAAGAGATGGGAGCTAACTGAAGATGTTTAGGCTTGAACAATACACTCTCCTATTGATCAAAAGCCTCTTCATCTTTCTTCGGTGCAAGGTAAGATCTTCTTGACAAGGCATTTGATTGACATTGCTGGCATCTTGTGAAAAAATCAAACCTGGATAGAAAGTTACTCCATCGAGATTGTCTTCTATTGAGGATGAAGGTGGGCATAAAGTACTCTAAATTCTTATGATCTGTGTACAGAGTAACTTGGTAACTTTAAGAGCTTCTCCTAGATGGTGATACCACGTATCAAACGCATCCACTATGGCAAGAAGTTCTTTATCATGGATATCATAATTAATCTCTAGAGGAGAGAATTTCGTTGAATGATATGCACTTGGATGTAGATGTCCGTCATCCCCAGGATCGCTCCCGAGTCCCAAGGCAAAGTTTGATGCATCCATCCCTAGGAAAAAAGGATTGGTCGAATCAAAGTGAACTAGAATTGGAGCATTGATCAATGATGATTTCAAGGTGTGAAAGGCTTTCTTTGTGTCTTCGTTCCATGAGAATACTGTGTTTCTTGTAAGCTTTGTAAGAGGTGTCACTATCTTGGAGTAATGTCTGATAAATATCCTATAAAAATTGGCAAACCCTAGAAAACATTGTACATCTTGAACACATGAAGGTGGCTGCCAATCAAGGATTGTCTCGATCTTCTTTGGGTCCATAAAGATTCCTTTCTCCTATGGAAAGAGCACTTCTCCAATTTTGCATATAAAACTTTTTCTCTTAGTCTCTCTAGGACTATCTTTACATGATGATGAGATTCGTGATCCTCTAGATTTCTGGAGAATATCAAGATATCATCACGGTATATTACCACAAAATCATCTAAATACTCTCGAAAGATATTGTTCATTATATGTTGAAAGAATGTTGAAGCATTTGTAAGATCGAATGGCATAACTAAATATTCAAAATGTCCATATTTCTTTAGCAAGGGCATTCCAATGATAACAGGGTTTATTGGACTCCATATTACATTGAAACGTATGTGGGAATCATGGTCACCAAGGTGTACTTGTAACGGTGTGGTTTCCATGATAATATTCCCAAATGCTAGCGCTCATTCATCTACTACTTCAGCTACTACTGGTTTGTGTTTCTAAAGTGCTGAAATCCTATGTTTTGTAACCAATCCTTCATCGATAAAACATGAGGAGGCTCCTCCATCTACTAGGGCTATAAGGGAAAGGGTCTTCTTAAGCATGATTAACTTGATAGAGACAAGACATGTTTCTATAGGTGTTGCTTGAATCAAAGTGGTTAGGTTCGTTTGGTTCGTAAGGTTCGTAAGGTTCAGTACGGGTAAGGTACGTGAATCGAATCTTATCCCCGAGGTAAGGTTCATAAGGTACGTTAGGGTTTTTTTATGCATATAAATATATATATATATATATATATATATATATATATATATATATATATATATATATATATATATATATATATATATATATATATATATATATATATATATATATATATAGGTATTTACATTGGCTCTAACATGCTATGTATCAAATTTCAATTTTAAATCACTTGACAAAAATGATCAATGGCAATGTGCAAAAAACATAAAAAGTAAAATGCAAATTAAAGTCTAGATTTAACTTATTAATTCATATCACATAAGTATGTCTACAATGATTGTCAATGAAATTATGGATTGATTGAAGATTCTTGAATGAAACATACGCAATGAACTTGAAAAATGAAAAGTACTCAGACACTTCTATTTGGAGAGTCAACACTTCCATAATCCATTCCCAAAAAACAAGTCATGAATCTCAAATCATCATCCATGTGTGACCCACTAACTACAATACATCAAGTGGACTACATCATCCATGTCCTGACTACAAAATATAATATCACGTGGACTATGAAAAGAAGATACAATGATGAAAATAATGATAAATCTAATCGTCTAAGCCCTCTGAAGATGAAGATGAAGATGATGAAGGAATGTCTCCAAAAGAAATAACGTTTCCTTCATTGCCAAACTCTGGCTCTCTGATAATCACTGTCGGAAGTGTGTGAGCCTCAGACTCTCCAATATCATCCTCGTTGATCACTCCAGCTCTACGTCGTGTAGGTAGCTTACGCCTCTGTGCTACTGCTGAACTAGTAGATGGAACATCATATATATCTCGCTGCACCATGGAACGTGAACGAGCTCGTGTCACTCTCCTATCCACGCTCTCAAGCTCATCATGTAACATGTCCTGCTCATCATGAATGCGAGCTGCGACATCCTACATCAAATAATGTAGGGGAAACCTATAATGGAAACAAATTATAGGATTACACCAATTGGCAATAAGTCATGATCATTAAAAGAAACATATGTTGAATGTTCAATGTTCATACCTATTTGGGACCTTCCAACTTCTTTAGGTCTTGTACAAGGCGTAAATTGGCCTTGCAAAAGACCACACGTTCCAATTGTGACACACTCAATCGATTCCTCAACTTTGTGTGCACAAGTGAGAACAAACTCCAATTTTGCTCACAAATAGAAGCGGAAGCGTCCTAAACCAAATCGATGAGAAAAAATCAAATCAAAATTTTGCTATATTCCAATATGAGATAGATAATTTCATTAAATAAACCATTATTCTTTTGAAAGGACTCCAAGGGCAACCGATGCAATCGTTGGGTAACCATACCCATAATGCTTCCACCACTGTAAGGGTCGCATGGTCACCTCTGCATGAAGTGAGGTACTACGGCCATAAGCAATCCCGACATTGCTCATGTACCCCTTGAACTCGCTGTCAAATGCTATATGCTCCTCCTCCGTGAAAATATAAGCCATATACTGATCCTTCATAAGCCGAAGGGAACCCTTTGACCATAATGAGGGTCCTTTGAAGAAAGGATATAGTAAGACTGAAAATCCATGAATGGGTCGAGATAAGTGGACCCATCGTGAATCAATCAACCGAAGTACATCCTCCCTCCTAGAAGAAAATTTTAAAAACAAATTATACATTAAACAATTGATTATTGATGAATGACCATTATACAAAATCAAAAACATTGAGCATTGAACATACCTAGAAGGAATCAAAGCCGTGGATGTAGCAATCGCTTGACGCATACGTGTATACATATGATACACTAGACCAAGAGTGGATCCCTCTTGGTCTAGTATACATAAGACTATATAAATGTATTTCAAAATAGGCAATATAGTCTCGATCTCGGTCCAAAAGTCCTCATCTAGAACTTTGTGTTGCACATATCGTGCAATATCGATGTTCGTCGTGGACATGGTCAACCAACCACGATCAATAACTGTCATACGCAAAGAGCCCATAACCATGTGGAGTCTGTGGAACACTAAGTAGATATATGCAAAGCGTGTGTACGCAGGTCGAATCATATCATGTGCACTATACGATCGAAAAATAGCTAGGGTCTGATGGTTCTTCCTAGTGAATGTGACGATAAGTTTTGCATCTGTTAATAAAGATGCAAGCCATGGCAATTTTGCAAGATCTTCAAAGAGAAGATCTATGCAATGCGAAGCACATGGGGTCCACACAATACTAGGGAATTCTCTCTCAACTAATTCCCCCATTCTCTTGCAATTGGAAGCATTGTCCGTTATAACTCGTACAACGTTCTCTGCACCAATCTCAAGAATAGAGGTTTTTATATATTGAAAGATAAACTCCCCAGTGATGCGCACCCCTGCATGACTCAAATCAATAGCTCGTAAGAAATAAGTTCCTAAACAGCTAGAGACCAAAATGTTAATGATATGGAGTCTTCTATTATCACTCATATGTATTCTCTTGATTTGTACTCACAAGTATCCATAGATCTCAAGAACATGGCCCCATAAACAGAACAAACCATTGCATTGATAACTGGTCTACTTATAATATAAGACCAACCATCAAATACAATTGTACATCCATATTGTCCATTGCTTTATGCACAAACTCACATATTAAAGAGGCTTACAAGAAGGACATGCTCTTCCAATTGCACAACCATCTCTAAAAGAATATGGACTCCTTATTTCCCAAAAGAAGATGTCCTATGCAAGAAAGAATCTACGCAATGCTTTCGTTGCTTCATCCCTTACTTGAAACTTCCATCCTGTGTAATACCCGTTTGCCTTCTCTTTGTCTTTTAGGGGCTGATCCATGTTGCCTAGTATCTTCAAAAACATTCTCATCATATTGACAATGTGATGCATGGTATTCCACATTCTCTTGTACATTACACTCATCCATGATCGAAAGAAATATGTCATGCTCATTACTTGTAGGTATAATACTACTTTCTCCACTTACTTTGGCATGCACATTTTTGCATGCCTCCCTTGCATAAGTAGGTGCATATGGGCGCTTTTCAACACCATAGCCTTCGAGATATAGGATATGGGCTCTAATGAGATTTGCCCCCATCCAAGTATGTCCACAATACTTATATTTGCAAGTCCATTGACCTTCCGTAGTTGCTTCACTTTACATCATCCCACTCTCCTCTTGATTTCCAAGGCATCCACATGTAAAAAAAAATTTAAAAAAAAAAACCCCAAATTTTAATCATAATCAATCACTCTTAAAATACCCATACAAATTGAACAACTAAAGCACCTCTCTAAATGATGACTCAAGAGTGAATATCTTTTTGTGGAAGTGGACGTCCTTTTGTGCAGAAGCCTTTGACTAGAGAGCTCAAAAAACTCTTCCTTTCGCGTATGTACTTCCTAAAGGGATGCAAATGGATGAATGTAGCCCCCCTTGGCAGCTCAAGAGCCCTTAAACCCCCCTTGGTAACTTGAGACCTAAAGCTCCTCTTCACGAAGGCAAGTTCACCTACTGGTTCGTATGCAGGCAAGCACAAAATGCAGGCAAAAATGATGCCTGAAACTGACAAGAATCAGGTTTTTGGCCCCTCCAGTACTCCTGAAAAAGTCCCATCCAAAATCCTTATCTGACCCTGATGTCTGAAAGCCAATTTCTAACATCCGGAAAAAGATACCGGACATGTACGATATGCATGCATGTGCATGTGTGTGTGTGTATGTGTCCACAGCACACATGCAGACATGCATACGTGTCCACATGCAGACATGCATACGTGTCCACATGCACATAAATGTAGATATATGGATGCATGCATACTTGGATGTATCTCCATGCACATATATGCATGCAAATGTCCTTAGCCCTTCCCCTGCTTCCCCCTTTTCTGAAATGAATAGTATTTCTTCTTTTGTTGATCTAAGCGCATCCAGCTGTAAGAAGTCCTCATAATTTTAAAAATCTCGGTTGGCATCTGTACTCATACAGACAGAAATGGATGCGACATGGTACTGCGACATGGTATCACATCTGTAATCATCATTACTAGTCACAACAGAGAGTAATGTTTTTCAAATGCTGGAAAAGGTATCCAACAAACTTACTTTGATGGACTGCAATTCCGGAGAACGTGACAACAAAGAACGAATATATAAAATCCTGACCCTAGAAACCAACATAGTGTCCATCACTCGAAGTGGTTCCATCCTTCGTATAAATGCAAAAACTGCATCACGAATTTCAGCCAGCATTTCATGTTCTCTAGCAGCACCAGCCTTGATGACAGCTGCGAGGACCTGTCAAAAGTTCTAGTTAGATTACAAAACATGAAAACAACAACAATAGTCGAAGAGACAAGAGCATACAGTAGGTTTAATAGAATTCTACCAGCATCAAAAGTTTGTTTGCTCCTTCTGCTGCAGCAGATCCTTCTGACTGATCTGGATTGAAGTCATTCAAAGCGCTGGTCAAGTATTCTCCTGCAGGAGTTGTCTTCGGCTTCTCTGAGCCTGCTTTTACCATGTCCATGTTTCCAGCTACAGCAAGAGCACCAGATGAAGGGTCTAGATTCATGTTAGTTGATGTCTTCATAGTTGGAGAAGCCAATGCCTTTGAGGCTTGGACCCTGAAAACCACATAACATGAATAATACCCCTAAAAATAAAAATGCACACCTGAATGATAACCAGAAAAGTGACACACCTACTGGATGCATCTAACTGAAAATCATCTATCCCCCTTGTCTCCATTCGCTGCACCTGAAAACGCCGCTTTGTTTAAACCGTGAATGCTTATATCTTCAGCTATGAAGTCACTTATCCAAGTAAAGCAACATAAACAGTTATACCGCTGGAGAATTCAAAGAAGCATTTCGTTCAGTAAGCCGTTCGAATAATTTTTCATTCTCTTCATGCAAACGCTGGTTCAAAAGAGTAGGAAAATAAGAACACTGATGTCAAACATTCATTGCGATAATGGTATCTCAACCATCACATAGAATACAAACTGATGTCATACCTCAATCAGCTCATCACGTTTAGAAAGCTCTTCTTCCAGCCTCTTTACAGCTTCATTGCCGACTCGAGTACCCTGTTGGACATCTGTGTCATCAGGCTTACGTACTTGACGAAGATTAGATCTACCAAAAATATCTGTAACAGGTGGGCCACGAGCTTCTTGTAATTGTTGGTTCAGTTCTTGGACTTTGCCCTGTTCTTGAAACAAGAACAGAATATTTAATGAATCCTCTTTGAAGAGATCAAAAATGCCATTGAAACTGAGGATAAAAGTGCTGGCCTCTATTTTTATTACCAACCTCAAGTTGTTTTACTTTTACGCCATACTCTTGCAGCTGGATTTTTTGGTCTTGGTCAGACTTCATGAGCTGAGAAATCTGAGCTTTAAGCTGTAAATTCTGCTCCATTTCAATCCTCCCCTTTTCAGCCAGTGCAGCGGATTGACTCTGAAGAATGCATACATGATATTGAAGGATGACATGAGGTTAAGGAATGAAAAGACTTTTGAAGTGGATATAAATGTTGCATCCATAAAAGTGCTGTGACAAGTACCTTGTGGTCTGCCTGAAGAGTAAACGCTACTTTCCAAGCCTTCTGAACTTCATTGAACAATAAAAGGCATTGATCCTCTGATTCATTGAAAGATTTTCTCAATTCTATCAACTCTTGCTTAGCTTCATTCAGCTCCTTCTCTTTCTCATACAATTCTTTGCGAGCCTCATTTGCCTAGAAGGAAGAAAAATTTTATCACTTATATACAGGATTCGCATCATTGATCAGCCAGGCATGAAATATTGCAGGCTTGAGAACTTGCCATATCACGCCATTTCTTTATTGTATCCCGATTTCCAAGACTTAATTCCACATTGCGTGCCCTTGCAGCAAAATGCAGTGAAGCAAGTGTTTCCTGTACATCAGTATGGCAGGGACACAGGTTGACTATAAGAAGAGTCTTTGCATCACCACCTGGAACTCCATAAAGGTCAGAATCAGTGCATTTCTTTCTGAGCATAATGAGTCCCACCCTGACATGAATTTAAAAAAGGAGGAAAATTAACCTATAGAATCTGCAAGTGTCTGAGTTAGCTTTGAGTTTGCATAAGGTACATAATCCTTTTTGGCAGTTAAAGCAGACAGCACGTCACCAAGCCTGCCAGAAAGAAAATGTTAAAATTGTCAGATAAGAAGGATGAACTTTGCTCCATTCCTAACATTAACATTCCTAAGCAGATCAGAATGAACTAAAACAATTTAACTTTTACTGTTTTGAACATATTAATGATTTGTGTTTGAAGACCTAAAACAGTTTCAAAGCAACTAAATTAAAAATATTAAATCCCAGACAGAGACTTTCATAAGTCCTCAAGCATCTGAGCACAAAGAGATGTAAAAAAGGACTCCATAAAAACAAACTTTGGAGCCAGCCATTTGAAAACAGAGACAGAAAAGATGAAGTCTTAGGGGGTAAGCTGTGTAAACAAGTTTTGAAATGAAAAGAAAGAACTGAAGAAAAGAAGAGTGGAAATCAAGAGAACAAGACAAAATGTGGGAGAGAGGAAAAGATTTCTTTCAACGCAAAATAAAACAAGAAACCAGATTGAGTAATCAATTATCACACATAGACCTGGGCAAGCTGGGGAAATTAAACGTTGAAGGAAATTGACAAAATGGACGGAAGAAAAGAAATATGAACATCAAAAAAGACACGACCAAAATGTGGAAATAAAAAGAAAAGAGATTAACTGTTTGAAGCAGACACAGGCATGCATATCTACCTACCTACATGACAGCGACTGTGCACATATCTGAGAATCGCTCCGAACACGTTCATAACAGCAGGAGATGAAGAGAAACGAGTGCTCGTGTAGAAGACAAAACTGATGACTGACCAAGTTATCCTGATACATTTTAACATCCACTGGGTGGATGACAAAAGCTCGAGATAATGAACTAATTCAGTTCTTATGCAAATGATAAACCCTGAAATAACTTGCAGTCTTGGGTCTCGTTTACCATACCTAACAGAACAAGCATTAATACATACAACCACACACGCATATATACACATAAAACAGTGCACACAGAGAAATGTTCAAAGAGGCAAAATAATATACATACACAGTACATACATCTGCTCACAAGAAAGAAAACTGTTTGATTAAGTCAAATGTACAGATATACAGACCCTTGAGAATCTCTCTTATAAACCATTCTAAGGCATCTTGTCGAAATGCATGATTCCTTGCCATCCTCTTGACATGGCAACATGGGACAGGAAACACAAATGAAAATGTACTTGGGGCCACAAGCGGTCCTAAGAATGGGGTTAAAACCAGCAAATTAAAAATAAACTCTTTCTTTTTCTTTTTTTTTTTTGGGGTTGGGGGGGGAGGGGGGGGGGGGGGGGGGGGGGGGGGGGGGGGGGGGGGGGGGGGGGGGGGGGGGGGGGGGGGGGGGGGGGGGGGGGGGGGGGGGGGGGGGGGGGGGGGGGGGGGGGGGGGGGGGGGGGGGGGGGGGGGGGGGGGGGGGGGGGGGGGGGGGGGGGGGGGGGGGGGGGGGGGGGGGGGGGGGGGGGGGGGGGGGGGGGGGGGGGGGGGGGGGGGGGGGGGGGGGGGGGGGGGGGGGGGGGGGGGGGGGGGG
>MU263208.1:0-10000 GCA_020310875.1 Ceratopteris richardii
TATGTATATATATATATATATATATATAATATAGATATAGATATATATGTATATAGATCGATATAGACATATAGAATATATATATCTTATATGATACTATATATATAGACATATATATATATATATATATATGATATATATATATCTAGATATATTATATCTATTATATATATATAGATTATATATATATATATAATATATATAACATAATATATATATATATAAATATATATATATATATATATATATATATATATATATATTACACACTTACAACGAATACAATCAACTATGTAATGCATACAGATGTTTGCCAATTGATTGAAAGCAAGGCTATTGAGTCATCGAAAGTTCGAGCCAGTTACGGAAATCCAATGATCTTCATGCTAATTCTCGCTGTTTCTTTGACTTCTTGCGTGTTAAGCGTGCTGAAAGTGCTATCTTCTTGAGATTGATGAACAAATTATTCAAGAAGGTAATTCTATTGCTGATGCATGCACGCACCATTTTGAGAAACTCTTTGCAGCATCACATACAATGGATCAAGCATGGTTTTCTTCTCTTCATACCTCCCTAGAGTACACTTCACGGGTTCTTGATCCGAGGATGGGGGATGCGTGTGAAAAGCATATAACTGAGGAGGAAGTCCTTATTGCTGTTCGCTCCCTAAAGAATAGTAAAGCGCCTGGAATGGATGGCCTCACCAAGGAATTTGTGTTATCATTTTGGCCTTCTCTTAGAGTGTTGATTCTTGATGTATGTAACGAAATATGGACAGACCAGAAGATGCCTTATTCATTCTAGCCGGGAAAAATCAGGCTTATTCCCAAATTGGATATACCTAAGAAGATGGATATACCTAAGAAGATGGGTGACTGGCGACCCATTACGATGATGAGCATCAGTTATAAAATATTTGCTCAAATTTTTGCTCTTAGACTTAAATCATGTATTAACAGTGTGGTTCATCCCTCTGAGATTGGTTTCATTCACAAGAGATCGATCTATGACAATATTTTCCTTACCCAATCGCTCATAGAGCATGGTAGCATCTCTGATCAAGAAATGGTCGGTTTACAAATTGACTTTGAGAAAGCCTTTGACCGCACACGATGGGATTTTATTGCAGTAGTACTCAAGAAACTTGGCTTTGGGATCAAGTTTTGCCGCTTGATTTATATCTTGGCTCAAGACTGTGCTTCTCATGTGGAAATTAATAGAAGTCTTTCTGCACCCTTCCCATTGAACGCTCTGTGCGCCAGGGATGTCCATTAAGCCCTCTCTTTTATGCGTTAGCATCCACACCAATGTTCTATTTGTTGGAGGCCAAAATGAACTCTAGTTATAATGGCATTTCCTTATTTGGGACTCAGAAGATTGCAGTTGGGTTTGCCGATGACACTTTCATTTTCGAAAGAGCAGATGAGGCAAACATTCAAAATATACTTACTTCATTAGCTCCTTTTTCAGAAGCGTTTGCATTGCGCATCAATATGAGAAAATCCAAACTTATTAACATTTCTGCACGCCACTTTGATTCTCTTCCTTGGTTGGGACCTAAAATAGACAAGGGTGCTGTTTTAGGCATTTGGCTTATCCAATGGGAGTGAATATTTCCACCAAAGATAAGTTACACCGGGTATTTTTTAAAATCAAAGGCAAACTGGAATTATGGCATTCCTCTCACTGGCCATTACATGCAAGGATAAGAATAGTGCAAACTTTTTTGCAGCCATATGTTATGTATTACTTATTGCTATTAGACTGGAAGAAATGTCATATCGGTACCTTTGATGGCTTAGTAAAGAGTTTTTTGTGAGAGAAAAAACATACTCGTGCATTGGTGGCTTCTGCATGGGACTATGTATGTCAACCTAAATGTAAAGGTGGTCTTGGTATATTACATCTTCATTCCCATATAATGGCGAGGCGGGCAGCTTTTATCATGCATGTCACTTCCTCTTATAAGCCTCTCTGGTCGGATATTTTTTGGAAGTTTTTGGAGAATGTAGTGATGTATTATAAGGGAAAATGGAAATTGGATGCTTGGAATAAATTCTTTTCTCATGCTCCATTGCAGACTTCCTCGCGTACATTACATTTTATGCTTCAAAGTTTCAAAGAGACTCCAGCACGATTGAAATAGAATGGAAGGTAGCGTTATGTAGGCAATTCTTTCGCATCCATGTCCCCATACTGGTCCTTCTTATCAAATCCACTGTTTGCTTACTGTTTGGGCGCGGCAAGGCGATACTTTAATAATAAGGGCATTGATTCTATAGAAAAATGTTATGACTCCAAGTGGGAGCTCTTACCTTTTCCAATCGTTCGGAAAACGTATGCCATTGATCCAGCTTACAGATCAAAATGGATACAAATACTTCATTTTTTTGAAAAGTCAACTTACTACTGTGCATTTATTAGGTCTGAAGATATCACTCTTCAATGCAATAAACGTTGGAAACTCTCGAAAACTCAATTTTGGTGGTACTCAAGGTTCTGCGTTGTTTGGGAGGCATCTTTCACCTTCAAAATGAAGATTTTTATGTGGAGGATTCCAGTAGGTCATTTAACTTTGGGGGCCTTTCTTTCCAAACATGGGTTGGAAGGAGTTCGCTGTCCACATTGTGCTTCTTATGCAGAGACTATGCGCCATGCGTTCTGGACATGCCCATATATCCAAAGATGGTGGAATACTCTTTTCTTATTTCCTATATGGGATAAGAAGCCCACTAAGCTCAACACTACTTTTTTGTTATTTGACTCGGTCCTCGGATAATAAAGCCCTTGATTGGGTGAGCAAGCGCTGCATTTCCCTACTACTCTGGAGCATCCGGACACTCACGAACAAAAATCTTTTTCACAAGAAAACCTCTGCTCCAATTTTCTCATGGACTTTCTGTAAAACCAGATTAAGGCTTGATATAGATGCAATGCCTACTCGAGACAGATATGCACTTATTTCCCTCATAGATTCGTTGTAATTGCTGATACTGTTGCTGTATAGGTCGGTAGATGGTATATGGACTTTCTGTAAAACCAAATTAAGGCTTGATGTAGATGTTATACACTCTTGTATAGGTGGACTATGAAGAAAGGATAGAGTATTTCTCTCCTTTACACTCTTGTATATTATTCTTCCTTAATGCAAGAAAGTGAGAATTTTCACCCAAAAAGGGGGGGGGAAAAAAAAAAAAAAAATATATATATATATATATATATACATACATATGGATATATGATATGGTGATGTGGACCTGCTGCTCTCGTCCAGATGCTGCCGCGCTACTCTGTACATAGGTTTTCTTAGGGTTTGCAGGTACATTTCGTATAGAAGAAGCTTGCGCAAGTGATTTTAGGAGTCGTTCTCTGCGAAATTAGGGTTTGTGAGGAGCCCAACAGGTGATGCTGATCTGCCATACACTTGAGCAGAGTAGGTGATGCTGATTTTAGGTGTCGTTCTCTGTGAAATTAGGGTTTCTGAGGAGCCCGACAGGTGACGCTGATATGCCTAAAACTTCTGTGGACCTTAGCAGTTCAAAATCGTGTAATTACCTAGCTAGTTAGGAGTTACTTTATTTCTAGTGTAATATGACTTCTACTCGTGAAATTCAGGACACTGTTGTTGTGTCCTCCACCTCGTTGAGACAAGGCTCTGAGGATGAAATGGTGATACCTCAAACCCCGTGCTTGAAACAGATAGACATTGGCAAGTTAAAATGTATCATGGATGATGCTCTCACCCATGATGAAAATGTGAAAGGGGATTTGAGCGTTGACATTGATCCTACTGTAATTTGGGAGTCAACCCTCATGTTCCATGAAAAAGGGTTGTTGCCGTTTTTTAGAGTTCGTTTATCTTTGGAGGTGGATGTAGCATATGCAATTAATGCAAATGTGGGAAAAGATGTGGTAGATAAGGTATTTTACTCTGGGCATGGCCTTTTTGAGGTTATTTTCAATGACAATAATGTCAAGCTACAGTTTTTGGAGCAGCAGATTGTTTTCCTTTGTGGATTAGTGGCACATGTGTTTCCTTGGAAGCCGGTCAAAGCAATGAAGGGAGAACTATAAGCCATGAGCAGATTAGAGAGATGTTATTATTCACATATATATACTTTAAATGCGATATCCAAAATGTGGATAGATTCTACAGTGCTTCTTTCAGATCATAACCCTTTGTTGATATCACTTGAAGAAGAAGATTGGAAGTCTTGTATTCCAAGAAATCTGCCCAGATTCCATTGAGAATAAATCACTCGTGGATGCAAACTTACTTATTCAAGTCTAAGGTGCAAGATCTGCTTCAGCATGTGCTTTCTCTGAAGGTATCTGCTGGCATGAAATGGGAATATTTTGTTAAAGAATTGCAGGAAGTGATGAGAGATTGTGGGAAATTTTTCTCTAAAATTCTTTATTTTGCCAAATGTGAAGCTGAGCAGCTTATCTATACTATGACAGAAAAGATTGATGCTGCAATCGTACTTTCTGATAATGAATATTTTCATCTTTGTAAGGCGTACAAATGTTTAGAAGTCATTGAAAATCAGGCTCTCGAGGCTTCCAAAGTGAAAGCAAGATGTGTGGAAGTTAATGATCTGCATGCAAACTCTAAATGCTTCTTTGACTTTTTACAAGTTAAGTGTTTCAAGGATACGATTTCCCAACTTCACTTAGATGGATTGGTTCTCAATGATGGTAATTCCGTGGCCACAACGTGTTCAGAGCATTTTAGGAAGTTGTTTGGAGCTTCATATAAATCAGATGAGGCATGGTTTGATTCCCTTCATGAGTCTTTGAGATACACCCCTCAAAATGTGGACTCTCATATGCAGCTGCATGTGAAAAGAATATTTCAGAAGAAGAGGTGTATTTAGAGCTTCAATCTCTAAGAAATGGTAAAGCACTAGGTTTGGATGGTATCACGAAAGAATTTGTTATGGCTTTTTGGCCTTCACTCAAAAACCTGGTTGTTCAGGTGTGCAATGAAATATGGAGAGATCAAAAAATGCCTTACTCTTTTAAGTTGGGCAAGATTAAACTCATTCGGAAAAGGGATATTCCTAAATGTATTGGAGATTGGAGACCGATTACAATGATGAGCATTATGTATAAAATTTTTGCTAAAGTTTTTGCATTATGGCTCAAATATATTATCCATAAGGTGGTTCATCCAGCGCAGATTGGATTTATACATCAAAGATCTATTTATGATAATATCTTTCTTACGCAAATATTATTGGAACACGCAGCAGTAACTAATGAGGAAGCAATTGGAATGCAAATTGATTTTGAGAAAGCTTTCGATTTAATTGGATGGGATTTCATCGCCGTAGTGCTCAAAAAACTTGCTTTTGGAGCTAGATTTTGTAGGTTAATTTACATTCTAGCTCAAGGTGGTGCTTCTCAGGTTGAGATAAATAGAAGGATTTCTGAACCATTCCCTATTGAGCGCTCTGTGTGTCAAGGGTGTTCTTTAAGCCCGCTTTTTTATGCTTTAGCTTCGTCACCAATGTTTTATCTTCTGGAAGCAAAGATAAATTCGCAATGCATTCATGGTGTTTCTCTTTATGGCATTCAGCAAATTGGAGTGGTTTTTGCTTATGATACGTTTATTTTTGCGAAGGCTGAAGAGGGAAATATTCGAAATATATTAGACTCTTTAACTCCTTTTTCTGAAGCCTCTGCGCTAAGGATTAATATGAAAAAATCAGCCATTATAAATATTTCCGAACCACATTTCCAATCTCTTAAATGGGATGGTCTTAAGATTGAAAGAGGCATTATTTTCAGACATTTGGGGTATCCCTTAGGCATTGGAGTTCCTGCTAAAGATAGAAGGGATTAGGTACTACACAAAATTAAAGGAAAAATGGATAAGTGGTTTTCCTCCCAATGGCCTTTGCATGCAAGGATAAGGATTGTGCAAATTTTCATGCAACCCTACACTCTATGTATTATTTATTGCTGATTGATTGGAAGAAGAATCACTTACATGCCTTTGACAGACTGGTCAAGAATTTTTTTTGGAACAAAAAGCATACACGGGCACTGGTGCTCTTGTCGTGGGAGTATGTATGTCAACCAAGAGATAGAGGTGTGTTGAGCTGAGAAGATGTGCTCAGGTGATGCAGCAGAGCAACTGTGGTAATACCCCCCTTGGCTGAGTAGAAGGGCTGGAGGTGCAAGGAGCAGCCCACGCAGCAGATAGACAGAGATGGAGAGAGAGAAATTCGAATTTGGAGAGAGGCAGCTTGTTTGGGGGCTTCACTAAAGAAAGAAGTGAGCCCTAAGTTTATTTGAGTTCACTTTTATAGGACCTGGTCAAGTTCACATTGAACTTGGCCAAAAGAATAAATAATGAGTACATTAAGCCTTATAAAAGGCCTATACAAATGTGTACAAATAAGGGGGTCATTTAGGACCTTTACCCCAACAACCTCCCACTTAAAGGCATAAATGACGCCTTTAAGCTACGTGACTCCCACCATCTGTATACATAGCTCATGTTGTGCTTTAGACAAGCACTTAGTGAGAACATCTGCAGGATTCTGTGATGTATGAACCTTAACAAGTGTGATAAGGCCATCCTCAAGCACTTCTCGAATGAAGTGATATCGCACATCAATATGCTTAGTGCGTGCATGAAACATGGCATTCTTTGCCAAACATATGGCACTCTGGCTATCACAGCCAAGCATAGGTGCCTTGTTTGACAAGCCAAACTCACTGCATAATCGTGCCAGCCATATGGCTTCCTTGGAAGCTTCAGTGGTTGAAATGTATTCAGCCTCTGTAGTGGACAAAGCAACAATCTTTTGCAGCCTTGAGCACCATGAAACAGCACCTCCTGCAAGAGTGAATATGTATCCACTTGTGGATTTACGTGTATCCACATCACCAGCCATGTCAGAGTCATAAAAGCCTTTCAGCTCCAATGGGTCTTTGCCATAGCAAATGCATTTATTTTTGGTCCTCTTTAAGTACCTCAAAATGGACTTTATTGCTTTCCAATGAGCTTTGCCTGGATTGGCCATAAACCGGCTCACAACTCCCACTGAATGGGCAATGTCCGGCCTAGTTCCAACCATAGCATACATAAGTGAGCCACAAGCTGAAGCATAAGGCACATTTTGCATGTCATCGATTGCTTCTTGTGTTTTGGGACAATCTTCCTTGGAAACTTTAACATATGGCTGCAATGGCACTCCAAGAGGCTTTGCATTAGCCATGTTAAATCTGTCCAGCACCTTTTCAATGTAATTTTCCTGCGACAAATACAATATGCGCTGGTCCCTTTGTCTTCTAATGCTCACTCCAAGGACATGCTCTGCTGCCCCAAGGTCTTTCATTGAGAAAGCAGATTTCAGCTGCTGTTTAAGAGCATCAATGGTGTCTCTTTTCTTACCAACAATCAGCATATCGTCAACATATAAGACAAGAATAATAGGGCTGCCATCTACATCAGTTTTCGTATACAAACAGTGATCAACATGGCTTCTTTTATACCCTTGTTTGAGCATGAAAGCATCAAACTTCTTGTACCATTGTCTAGAAGCTTGTTTCAGCCCATACAAGCTTCTATTGAGCTTACATACCAAATGTTCCTTTCCAAGAATAACAAACCCCTCTGGCTGTTTCATGTAAAGCTCTTCATCAACATCACCATGCAAGAAAGTTGTATGTACATCCATTTGGTCTAATTCCAAATCAAGAGCAGCTACTATTGCAAATAACACTCGCAAAGTGGTCATCTTCACCACAGGAGAGAATACTTCTTGGTCTGGGCATATCCCTTTGCAACCAGCCTTGCTTTGTACTTGGGCTCTCCATCAACTGTTTTGATTTTATACACCCATTTGTTAGGAATGGCTTTCCTTTCTTTGGGTAATTCAACCAAATCCCAAGTATCATTAGCATGCAAAGCTTTAATCTCTTCCTGCATAGCAAGCTCCCACTTGCTGCTGTGTTCACATGCCTTTGCCTCTTTGTATGTGAGAGGCTCACCTTCATCTGTCAACAAAATGTAATGCAATGAAGGATCAAATCTACTCACATTCCTTCTAAGACGAGTAGATCTTCTCACCCAATGATCCACATTGTCAGGCAATGGGTCTACATCAGGTGGTATGATCAAATCATTATTATTAGGCTGCTGTCCATTGTTTCCAGCACCATTTTCAGCATTATTATTCGGCTGCATATTCCCTTCAGGAGCCTCATTTTGCTGCCAACATCTTCTGGCTCAAAAACCACTGGGTCGTCAACATTTTCAGTCCTTTGTGGTGCATCCTGAGGGTTAAAATTGGACCTAACAGGTGGCTGGTCATGCTGAAATCTTACCCTTTTATGGTTATCTTTTGAGGCACAATTGTTTTGAAGCAGCCTTGCCTCATTAAAAACAACATCCCGGCTGCGTACGACCTTCTTGAGCTGAGGTATCCAAATCCTGTAGCCCATTTCACCTTCTTCACCATATCCCATGAAGAGGCCTTTAATGGACTTAGCATCAAGCTTGTTTCTCAGCTCAGGCCTTATATGCACAAACGCCTCGCAGCCAAAGACACGTAAGTGATCATATGAAGCAGGTTTGCCAGACCAAACCTCTTCAGGGATGTCACCTTTTAAAGACATGTGAGGGGATCTATTGAACACATGTACTGCAGTTTTGAGTGCCTCTCCCCAAAATCCATGAGGGAGATTAGCTCTGGACAGCATGCATCTCACCCTCTCACAAAGTGTCCTATTGTAACGTTCAGCCACACCATTAGAAGAGGGGCTGTATGGAACAGTAAGCTCCCTCTTAATGCCCAAATTTTCACAAAATTTCTGAAATTCAGCACTTGTATACTCACCACCATTGTCCGTACGCAAGCATTTCAGCTTTCTACCTTTTTGGGTGGTCACAAATGCATGAAAACGCTTAAACGCAGCAAATGCTTCATCCTTTGATTTAAGCAATTGAACCCAAATTTTTCTAGAAAAATCATCAACAAAGGAGATGAAATATAAAGCACCCCCCATAGATTTGGTCGGCATGCTACATACATCAGAATGAACAAGATCAAGTACACAAGACTTACGAGACACACCAAAATAAAAGGAATGTTTTACTTGCTTTCCATGTTGACATTCATTACAAAAGTCAAGCTTTGTGCCTTTAGCATCAAGCTTCTTTAAGTTACAAAGCCTAGTGAGACCCTTTTGGCTCATATGGCCAAGTCTCTTATGCCACAACTCCATATGGGAGTGAACTTCAGCCAAAGCAATGAACTTGCCTGATAAGGCCTTTCCATGCAAGCAATAGAGAGTTCCCTTCTTTGTGCCTTTCACAATCAGCCTTGAACCTTTAGTCATTTTCCATGATCCTTTCTCAAAGAGAATGTTATAACCATGCAAATCCATTTGACCCACAGAAAGCAAGCTCTTCTTGATCCCTGGTACATAACGCACATTATGCAAGACCAGCTCATTAGTGCCATTTGTAGCGAAATGCACTGTGCCAATACCCTCAATGGAACATGCATGATTGTTTCCAAGGTATACATGGCCATGGCTGCCTGCAATAAAAGTAGAAGAACACTCCTTGATAGGAGTCACATGGAATGAAGCACCAGAATCTACTATCCAAGTCTGGGCCAATGCATCATTGACGGTCAGCAAAGCATCTATGACATCACTCTTAGTGATTGACATGTCCTGTGCATGAACATTTAGAGAAGGATCAAATGCATGAGTGTCATCAGCTGAGAAAGTAGCGCATAAAATGTCCTCTGCATCTGACAGCTCCTCTATGACTACACTAGAAGCCACATTGGCCTTCTCCTTGTCCTTTTGGCTGTCCTGTGCATCAGTCTTGTCTTCTTTCCTGTCCTTCTTCTTATCTCCAGAATTCTTCTTCCTATCAAGCTCTGCTTTGTAATAGCGGCAATCTGGTTTCTTGTGACCTTTCCTTCCACACTGATAGCATGTCACATCATTGCTTTTGCCTTTGCTGCTA
>MU263208.1:15000-17500 GCA_020310875.1 Ceratopteris richardii
TTTCCTATGTAACGTAGCCTCCCATTCCATTTCAATAAAGACGCAGCCAATTTGAAACTTCTCAAAAGGAAATTCAATGTGGGCGAAGAAGAATATAATGGAGCATGGGAACAAAACTTATTCCAAGCATCCAATTTCCAAGCCCCCTTAAAGCGAACCTCTGCATTCTCTATTATCTTCCAAAAAATCTGAAGCCAGAGAGGCCTATGAGCAGAGGTAACCGGCATTATAAAAGCTTCTCTTCTAGCAATTGTATGTGAATGCAAATTTAGTATTCCAAGGCCCCCATTAATCCCCGGTTGACACACATAATCCCAGGCCGAAAGCACCATCGCTCGATTGTGCTTTTTATTCCATAAGAAGCTTTTCAGCAAACATTCAAAGTCTCTGATGTGACAGGTTTTCCAATCCAGACGCAGTAAGTAATACATAACGTAAAGTTGCAAAAAAGCTTGTACAATTCTTATCCTTGCATGTAATGGCCACTGCGGAGCATACCACACACTTACTTTGCGCATTACCCATTCAATCTTGTCCTTGTTAGACACATTGATACCCAATGGATATCCTAAATGAATGAAGACAGTTCCCTTTTCAATTTTAGTACCCTCCCACTGGATGTTCTGGAAATCTTGCGCAGAGATATTAACAAGTGCTGATTTTTTCCTATTTATATATAAGCCCGATGCTTCAGAGAAAGGCGCTAAAGTATCAATAATATTTTCAACATATTTCTTATTAGCTTTAGCAAAAATAAAAGTGTCATAAGCAAACCGAACTGCAATTTGGTGAAGTCCATGGAAAAAAATACCATGAATGCAACGAGAGTTCATTTTAGCTTCTAACAGGAAGAACGAAGTCGAAGAAGCTAATGCATATAAAAGAGGACTCAAAGGGCAACCCTGACGCACGGATCGCTCAATAGGAAATGCCTCTGTAAGTCTTGCATTTATTTCCAGATGAGAGGCACTGTCTTGGGCCAAGATGTAAATCAATCGGGAGAATTTCATTCCAAACCCAAGCTTTTTTAAGTACTATGGCAATAAAGTCCCAGCGTATACGATCAAAGGCTTTTTCAAAATCAATTTGCAAACCAACGACTTGTTGAATGGAAGTAGCGGCATGTTCCATCAGCAATTGAGTAAGGAAAATGTTATCAAAGATGGATTTCTGATGCACAAACCCAATTTGAGAAGGATGAACCACCTTGTGAATAAAGGGTTTGAGTCGTGAGGCAAAAATCTTGGCAAAAATTTTATAGATTATGCTCATCATCGTGATGGGTCTCCAATCCCCTATCCGTTTAGGAATATCCAATTTGGGAATAAGCTTTACCTTCCCTAGTTTGAATGAGTAAGGCATCTTCTCTTGCATCCATATTTCATTTCAAACATCAAATTCTTTTGAAATGCCATCCATTCCTGGTGCCTTTCCATTTTTAAGAAGTTTAAGAGCCATGAAAACTTCTTCTTCAGATATACTTTTTGTTGGTGCATTTTGCCCAAGCCTACATGCTTGATATGCTTGATATGCTTGATATGCTTGATATTATCCTCATTTGTAAGTCACATGAGTAGTCATGTGAACACCTCTTGTAAAAGAGTTCATTTTTATCTCTTGTATTTGAAAAAAGAAAAAAGGAAAAGGATGGCTTACCTCATGCATGATGTAAAAGCAAATTCGTGGCTATAACTACCAAAATCACAAATTTTTGAGCTGAGGGAATATCTCCTAACTTTGGGGATCACTTTTAGGTGGAGCCATTCGAATTCGAATTCAAAACTCCCTCCAAGAATAGCTATAAAAGGAGCAAGAAGGAAGAGGCGATGAGCAAGCCTTGTACGTGACCACTTCATGTCATTTTGTAGAGATTGAAGAGCTTACTCCATAGCTCTATCATTCTACTCCCATTGTGCAAAGATTCATTGCCAATGTGGTTGTAATCATATGTGAATCTATACATTTATCATCATCTACTTCTCTGTTTTGTTCTCTGCTATACTCACTCAGAGCAGTACCTTCAGAAGGTAATATCTCGAGTTTTACTGAACCTTTTTCAGTGATTTAACTTGCGTTGGATAGCTCGTACTGTCTACTTTGTGAATATAAATTTTCAAGGTCATTGGATAAATACTTTTGGAGATATCTGCATTTTACGGCTCACTGGTCTATCTCTGCAGAGCCCCGAGAATGGTGGGCATGTTCCAGAAATTGATAAATCTTGTTCTCAGTGCTCAGTCCATCATTTGAAGTGTTTTAACTTGGATTGGGAAGCTTGCTAAGTCTATTTGCTGTGCCCAAAAGGAATTTTTCTAATTCCTACCAGGTTGAGAGCACTGTTGATTTTTTCTAGCAGGTGTATGTCCAAAAATAGCAAGTTTTGGGAGCTAGTCATTTCGCAACTAGTCTGTCTTGACTTAAACTTTTGGGATACATGTTCCAAAGTACTTGGCTGATATTTTGGTGGATTTAGGAAGCTTAAAGGGTCTACTAATCAACT
>MU263208.1:25000-47464 GCA_020310875.1 Ceratopteris richardii
TGCAGACTTTGTGTGATAGCAAATTAGATGCACCTTTGTCATATCGTACTCGTTCAAGCTCTCATAGTGCCTCCTTTGCATCAGATTGCTATGCTATGGCTGCGTCTAGTCTCTGTGATGAGAATGAGCCTGTTTCTTTTGATGAAGCACAGAATTCAGAAAATTGGATGGCTGCTATGTAATCTGAATATGATGCTATAATGAAGAATGATACATGGTCTTTATGTGACTTGCCTCCTGGCAAGAAGGCCATTGGCACTAAGTGGGTATACAAGTTGAAGCGTAAACCTGATGGTACAGTTGACAGGTATAAGGGTAGGCTTGTTGCAAAGGGTTATGCGCAAGAAAGAGGCATTGATTTTATAGAGACCTTTGCACCTACATGCCGTATGACTACTGTTCGGAGCATTTGTGCACTTGCAGCCCATCATGGTTGGAATGTACATAAGTTGGATATTAAAATAGCATTTTTGAATGGTGACTTGCATGAAGAAGTGTATGTTTTTCAGCCCCGTGGCTTTGTGTAGAAAGGACATGAGAACCAGGTGTGCAGGTTAAAGAAGGCATTATATGGTTTAAAGCAAGCACCACGTGCTTGGTATGAGAAAATGCATGGCTATGTGAATGCACATGGTTTTGAGAACAGTCCAACTGAAAGCACGTTATATGTTAAGCGTGCTAATGATGTGCTTCTGATCATTGTTGTCTATGTTGACGACATGCTGCTCACTAGTCCTATTGAGAAGGATATTGCTGATTTTAAGGCTGATTTGCATGCCTCATTATTTGAGATGTCTGATTTGGGGCATTTGCATCACTATTTGGGCATTCAGTTTATGCAAGTTGATGGTGGAATGACTTTGTGTCAAATGAGATATATTGACATATTATTGCAGCGTTTTGGCCTTGAAGACTGTAAGCCTATTGCCACTCCTATGGAGACAGGTTTACGATTGAGTCTTCATGATGCTGGAGATGCATTTGATGCTGTTCTCTATCAGCAGGCTGTTGGATGCTTGATTTACTTATGCATTACTCAGCCAGATATTCAGTTTGCTCTCTCAGAGATGAGCAGGTTTATGCATTGCCCAGGAGTCACGCATTGGAAGGCGGTTAAGCGCATCTTTCGCTACTTGAGTGGTACTCGGCTACTTGGGTTGTTTTATCCGAAGGGGGGATCACTACCGGCAGATTTGCATGCTTTTTCTGACTCAGATTGGGCTGGTTGCTATGACACTCGTGTGTCCACCAGTGGTGTTTGCTTCATGGTTGGTAGCTCATGTATATCTTGGTTGAGAAAGAAGCAGCCTAGAGTGGCCACTTCTAGTTGTGAGGCTGAGTATAGGGAAGCTTTCCAAGTGACTGTTGAGTGTGTGGCTCAGACGCCTTATGGCTGATTTGGGTGTTGGCCAGTGTTCTCCCACCACCATCTTCACTGACAGTCAGATCGCATTGGCAGTTGCGAGGAACCTTATGTTCCATGCTCGCACTAAGCACATTGAGGTGCATTATCACTATGTCAGGGAGAGGTTCTCTGCTGGGGAGATCAGCTTGGCATATGCGCCCACGCAGGAGAACATTGCATACCTTTTTACGAAGGCTCTGCCTAGGGAGAAGTTTGAAGCTTTCCGCAAAGCTTTGGGCTTACTTCCTTTTGTGGAGTGATTTCCACATAGCTTGGCACTTCCTTATACATGAGTGCAAGCTCCTTGTTCACCGCATCACTCCCAGGGGGGATTTGTTGATATATTTAGGTAGTGATGTGTGTGAACACACTAAGACTGCCGGGGCACTTTTTTCCCTCTTTAGGATGTTTTTTTTCCCCGGCTTGTATGTACGCCTATTGCCCTAATGGGCTACTTATCTTTGTACATTCTCTAGTAATACATTCAGTATTGTGTGTTTGTGCTCCAAGCTTCTTCTTCTTCCTTGTGCTGTTCGCGTGCTTCCGCAGACGTCTATCTCCAACATTAATCATAATAAAGAAAAAACGTTTTAATGAAGAAAATTCTTACTTCTTATTTTGGGTCTAGATTATATAAATGAGTATGTCTTGATTTGATTGGCATGGCTTAAATCTCTTGTTCCATGCTATGAGAGAGGGAGAAGTGCCATAGTAATCGTAGTATTTTTTGCAAAACAGTTTGATACAATTGTAACCTGAACTTTCTTAAATGGTTGAAAAGTGAGTCATCCTAATAAGGTCTTTGTTCCAATGCTATTTATAACTAAAATATCAAAGCACGAAAGCTGATAGACAGTTTTCATGAGTTGAAGATTATCTGCATTAAACATTAGAAGATAGCATTTGCATAAAGTGAAGTGAGCTTATCCTAATCGTTAGAAGTGAAGTGAAATTTTATTAAATTATCTAATTCTGGATCTCAACAGCAGGAGACAAAGGGAACTGTTTAGTGATAACATGGATGGAGTTACATTTGCATTCCTATTTCTGTGTCAATTAAGTAAAGTTCAGAAGGTAGCACTGGGATGCTGAATTCTTGTATGAATGATTGCACTGTTGTCGAACATACTCTGGATCAATTGTGATAATGTTATGAAGAGTAAGCATAGACATCTATTTTATCAACATTAATGAAAACTTTGGCTCTCAAGGTAATATTTTTCATGCTGTAATATTATCCGTTTTAGGAAAAGAAATTCATATTAGCAATCACAACCGTTTTTCTTTTGTCACTATAATTTTGTCTGTGCTTGGAGTTTCTTGTCAGCTTGTTTTATTTGTGTGCAGGCAAGTTTCAAGCCACTTGGAATAACAATAGCAGTTGCAAAAGATAGGGCAATCGAATCCCTGATGCAGGCATGCCCATTCTACTTACGGTTTGCTAATTTTGTCCTATAATATGTTCCATGTGGTTCGTATTTATAAGTTCTCTTACCACCACCACCACCAGCACCACCACTGCCGCTGCCACCACTGCTGCCACGGCCAACACTAGCAGTAACACGAGTACAAGCACTACCACCACTTCTACTACTTATTTTGTAAATCTTATTATTGTTGTTATTATTATTATCATCATCCTCATCATCATCATCATCATCATCATCATCATCACCGAAATGAATAATTATTATTCTTTCTTCTTCTTCTTCTTCTTCTTCTTCTTCTTCTTATTATTATTATTATTATTATTATTATTATTATTATTATTATTATTATTATGGTTGTTGTTGTTGTTGTTGCTGTTATTATTAATATAATTATTTTTAGATAATAATAATTAACCTGTTTGATCTGTATACTTTGTTAGGTAGAGGATACATTTGTGTTGAACTGTCTGGAGGAGGGGAACTATCAACCGATTATGAAACATTTCCTGAAGCGCTTTGCTGCTGGAGGTGCATGAATTCCTACTCCTAGACCTTTTGTAATGAGGCTATACATGCTTAATTTGAAAATTTGATGTCTCATATTGGTTAGACATAAAATGTGTGGCCTGACATCTTGCTCGGTATCACGAAACCTGCCTGATTATGTATGTTTTGACAAAACACAGAAAGGATGATTGAGTTCAATGCATTGTTTCAACTACGATTAATTGAGCCAGCTTTCTGTGATGAAAGCAATGTGACTTTATTTCGACTGCCTATTAATTTTTGTCTCTCGATGTGGACATTGGAAGAACTCTGGGGTGTTGGCTTCGAAGGGGTTGCATGGGTTAATGATAAGTTATCTTTCTTTTGGTTACCTATCATGCAAATTCAAAGGTTATTTTTTCATTGTTAGAGCCTAGAAGCAGTTAAAACCTTTGCAAGTGCACAGTTTGTGTATTGAAAAATTATTCTTGGAGAATGAGATATTGCAGTTGTTGGCAAAACTTCTTTGCCATGGCCCTGTGATTGCTAGAGGAAGAGAGCATAAAGACCAAGCTACTGACCTTTTAAGGAATGAATAATATACTCCTGCTTATGAAATGACACAACTATACCATTAGACCAAAAGAGTGTACCTTAAAAACCATGCATTATATATGATAAATAAATGCAACAATAGAGGGAGGTGAGCTTAATCAGATACCAGTACTCGTCTCAATTGCAGTTCAAGTTTGGTTATAGCAGTTCAGGAGTTCTTGCTTTCTGTTTTCCCTTGTTGTTGTTTAGTGCTTATAATGCTGTATCTGCAGTACCCTTTTTCTTTTTTTTTTTTTTTGCCATTTTGAAATCTTTGGGAACACAAGCTGTATTTCTAGCTGATCTGAACCAGCTGTTTTTCCATTGGTCATTGTGACTATGTGCTGACTTTGTGAGCATGTCCAGAACCTGCTTTCCTTTGGCTATTGCTCACACAATTCAGCGGAACAGGAAGAAACATTTAAGTCAGTTTTCATCTGTGTAGAACATGTGATATGGAGAGCTCAATAACTTCATTGCATAATTAAAGAGTGGCAATCTGTCGTAAAAAAAAATGATGTTCTTTTTCAAAGATTGGTGAGGATGCAGGTCAAGCTTTCAACATAGAGGGGACAAGAGTGCATGATAAGATGAAAACCATGGAGTAATTTTGCGAAGTCAAATTTATAATTGGCAGTCTTCAAATGTTGCTGCAAGATATTTATGAACAATCAGCACATCTGTACCCTAATATGCAGAGATCTATGTATAATCAACCAAGAGCATAATAGAAGTAGACAAATGTTTAGAAGAGAAATCCAAATTAGAATGTATTACTTTGTCCCTGACCTGTTTGGGTGGATCCTCTAGACCTTCCATGCCATTCGTGGGATGACTTGCCCGATGTCAGAAAAGGCTAGGGAAGCTCTTGTATGCCCGATCAGCTTCGGCTCCGAATCGGGATCATATTTATGTTGTATAGGAGCTAGACATGCCTTTTCTTACTTAGCTCACAATTTCCATGGAAAATATTGGTGTTACCTTGGTACATCTTAAGTGGAGGAATTCAACAAAAGTGTGCCTCCACTGTGGGAAGTTTGGGCATTTTTCTAGGTAATCCTGATCCTTAATGGCGAATAGATCCCTATGGTTACAACATAACCAAACAATTTTATTTAAGTCCCAACGGAACATGTTTCTGCTAAACCTTGAGCTCTTGCTTGTTTCCAATGGTAAAATCAGAGTTGACAAAGGGGCTTTGACAGATACCCGTGGACCAGAAAAAAAGGAAAACTGTGGTAGACAAAGGCAAGTTGGTACTTGGAGAATAACCATTTGAACCTCCATCCTACCATCTCGTCTTATTAGTTGGATCTTCATATCAGCTCCTAAATTGTTGTCCACCACTTAAACTGACAGAGAAAAGTGTCATAATACTAATCAACCTACAACTATTGAGGATGGCTCACCACTATTACATACAAATGTAAAAATGGTAAAGAACCTTCCAATTACAATAAACAGTCATGAAATTATGGGTATGAGAGTGTACATCTACTCCTACAAGGAAGACTTCGCTCATCCCGGTATACTCCATAATGGTGTCACTGAGGCAGTCATATGGCGATGCGGTGTCAGTTCCCTCCCTCTCTAAGGGCTGCTCAGGGGAATGTGTAGAGCGCGAGCCGATGGGTGCAATATAGAAGACTGCGAAATACACTGCTCTCTCCTCTAATAGCTGGAGGTGTATCCACATGAATCGTGCCTCTGGTCTCTGGCTACCACCTGTACCCCGTGTTGTAGCGTCTATAGAGCACGGCTACTCTTGACCCTCGTGTGGTGTGCTGTCTCATCTGTCGGCGGTGAACTGACTCCTACATATAGCCCTCAATCCTCGGTAGGCTCCTCCCCGGGCTCTCGTGTGTCTGTGTCAAGAAGATCATGTCTCTGCCCTCCATCACCTCCTCGAGGAGTTCTAGATGTGTCCACAAAGATCCATTGTAGTTCCAGACTTCCACAAAGCGCACCTCCTGCTGTGCTGTCTCATAGGCCGCGAATCCCTAGTCAATTGGTCGTCCATCGATGATGACACAACCGTCTCTGTACAGGGCACGATGTCCCTCCCATCGGGCCTCGAGGACACGCGGCATGCATGCGCGTCTGTGCTCTACCTGCATCCGTGTGTGGTCGTCATCCAAATAGATCGGGGTGCCCGGTGTAGTACGTAGTGCCGCTCGTCGTCTGAGGAAGTTTCTCCTCATGGCCTCATCCGAGAGAGCTGAAGGATAAGTGCTCTACTCTGCGTAGTGTCTCGTCCTTCTCTCCAGGCTCTTGTGAAAGGAAGAGGCTCATTCGTGCGGTATCCAAGTAGTGTGCACAAGCGACGCCCGTCCTGCTCCAGTGATTCGTCTGTCTCTAAGAGGCCAAAGACATGAACATTGAGCCTTCGGATCTGTCGCATCCTCTCCTCCTCAATGGTGGTGTGTACTATTTGGATCTCCTCATGATGGGTGTTCTTCTTTGCTTCCTGCCGAAGGTTTTTCTTTACAGCTTCGACCCATCCACCTTTTTTAGTCTCGAGCTCCCTCTGAACCATCTCTATGCACTGTTTCTTTATAGTCGTCCGAATGTCCTCTAGGTGTGGGGCAATCTCCCCCTCCTCACGTATGCTGTCTAGTTTCATCTTCATATCAGTAAGCCCAGTGTGCGACTCCTCCTGATTCTGTGAGTGCTACTTGCGGATAGAAAGAAGCTCCTCCCACCCGGACTCGTTTTCCTTCTCCAAGGCTGTTACTTTTGCTTCAAGAGCCACGACTCGGCGGGTAACACCGTTCAGTCCAAAATCTCCTTCTTTTTTATGTTTCCCTATCAACTCTCGAAGGGTATGCTCTAAGGTGGCCAATTGTTCCTCCAACTTGGGAGCCACAGAGAGAGAGAGAGAGAGAGAGAGAGAGAGAGAGAGAGAGAGAGAGAGAGAGAGAGAGAGAGAGAGAGAGAGAGAGAGAGAGAAAGAAAGAAAGTGTTTTTACGTCTATTGGGAGGCCGAACTCGGCCTATGAGACAAATCGATGTACAAGGGTGTATCTTCTCTCTATCAGAGAAGATAAAAGTGCTGAAAAAGTGTTGAAAAAGAAACTGGTAAAGCTGATACATATCTCCGTGATATGCATGTGGAGATACCCATGAAAGTGGGGGTGGTGTATGGAGTGCAATATCTATGATAGTCTATATGCAAAGGGGTAGTACAACAAGCATGGGAATGCATCTGAAACTAGCTCCATCCTGAGCTAGTGGGCGGGTGTAAGATGTGATACATAGGTGGAGGTGGAGTGAGGGCCATCATGATAGCTGCAGCGGGATCAGGCATCATCAGGAATCGTCTCTCCTCCATGGCGCGATGGTGACGAGCGTGGATCTCTGCAATCTGATGTCGGTGAAGTCTCCGGGCCCAATATCCTCTAGGACAGGGTCGTCTCCTAGCTCGAGAAGTCTGAGCCTGCTGAAGAGTCACCCCTCTCGGTGTGTGGGCTGAGGGGGGGAGGGCTCCAGCATGTCGTGGAATAAAGAACTCAGTGAGATGACTCTGTCTCCCTCCTGTATGGGCTGCTACAGTAGGCTGCAAGAGGGAATCTCTGTGACTTTGTATCTCTAGTAGGAATCGCTCGAGCTGTTGCTGGTCTCTAGAGTCCATGATCTCTCGGAGGGTGGGCTGCCTTGTAAATAGAGTCCTGTATCTACCTCTGATGCCATCATATGCGCTACATCTGCATACAAAGTGCTCCTCATCCTCCATCTCTACTCTGCAAACCCTGCATATCCGTTCCTCTCTGGGAATGTCTGCGGCTCTGCCCGTCTCAATCTCTAGCCTATGTGATGAGACTCTCAACTGGCCAATAGCTACCCTCGAGCTATGAGGCATGTAAGTATCCATGTAACGTGGTCGTTGGATGAAACCGTTCGCTAAAATGTGTAAGAACTGGTCTCGATAGTGCGATAGTCTCGATCCCATGTGTGGTGTGTGCCATGACTAATGTAGAGCTGCCAAAGATCCTGTCTAAGCACAACATTCCTCTCATGACGAGAGAGGTGAGTCTGGGTCGTACTGAAAAGGCGGCAATCTGTCCATATCAAGCCCATGACTATCAAACCAGACTTTAACCTGAGTGTACCAAGCTCTCTCATATCCTGACTCTGATATTTGTATAGATGCCTCAAAAGCTCTGCGTGTGAGTCTCTCTACAGGGAGCTCCCTCATCCTCTGAATAAACCAGATAGTCTGGAATAGTACATCTACTACAATGGGTGGTGCAGCTAGCTCTTCCCTGATGATGTCATATGGTACCGATTGTTTCCCGCGAAATAGTGGCAAGATCATACGTACTTGGGGCCTCTCGATCGCACTCCACTAGGTGACTGTGAGGCCTGGGGCCCAAACTGTCGCAACATACATCATAGCTGGTCGGACTTTAGTGTGTCAAATAGCCATCCCTTCGTGCGGGGCTCTTGGAAGTGTGCCTGGTGACATCTCCGCTCTAACATGGCTAAAGCTGCATATCCTTGTGTGAGTCTATCGGTGGTTGCCTGTCTCATGCTAAAGGGGCCAGGTAAGCTTGTGAATGTGAATCCCAGGTAGACATAGGAAGTGACCACCTCAATCTGTCCACCGTCGGCTGTGAATCCTGCTCCATTCCTCACCATGGGGCAGGTGTGGAAGATCATGACCTTGGTCTTGCCAAGGTTTACTGTCAAGCCCCTCTGTGTACAAAACTCATCTAGGGCATCCAGGTGGCGCTGTAATCCCTCGGGTGACTCTGAAATCAAGACAATGTCATCGGCATATAATAAAATGTGGACAAGTGTACCTGCGAGGCCTGCACCCTCTCTTCCAGCTCAGAGAATGTAGTCCTCAATCTCATCGATGTAGAGACCAAATAGAGTGGGAGAGAGCGGGCAGCCTTGCTTAACACCGATGGTGCTAGCAATGGCCTCAGACATACCTCTTGGACATTGTACTCTCCCAGTCACCTGCTCATAGAGTGCATAGATGGCCCAAATCATCCCTGATAGTACTCCCAAGCTCTGAAGGCGTTGGAAGAGCCTCTCTCGTGGCACTGTATCAAAAGCTTTGCGGAAGTCCACAAAGCAGCAATATAGTCTCTTCTTCCGCACCCTTGCCCCGTCAATGAGGCAGCGCAAAATGAAGATGTGATCAATAGTAGAGAAAGCTCGCCGAAAACCTGCCTGGCCTCGTGCTCGTAGTCCCTCAGTCTTTGCATATGAGCTGAGCTCTGCCTTAAGTATGGCACCGTATAGTTTGGCCATGGTGTGACCAATCATGATGGTCCTGTAATTCCCTGTGTCCAGGGTGTCACCAGATTTGTGGATAGGCACAATGGTGTGCCTAGTCCACTCCTCTGGGAAGCCCTCCCCTATAGCCCGGTTAAAGACATGTGCAATCAATGGGGATATAGTGGAGGCTGCATATATGAGATGCTCGCTTTGCAATCCCGTATGGTCTGTCAAACGTCCATGTCGTAGTCGTCCTATGGCCCTCTCAACCATCTTTGCTGTGAAAAGAGAAGAACTAGTAGGGGGAGGCTCAAGTGGCTGGGGAAATGGAGGTTGCCGAGGCACCTCATATAATCTCTCAGGATAATCATGCCATGTGTGTAGGTCCCCAATAGGTATGGTCGGGCGTGGCTCTCGTAGGGTACGCCATGCTGCAGCACTGTCCATACTCATAAAGAGATGGTATAGCTCAAGCACCTGTGCCTCCTCAAAGGCTCGCCTCTTCCGACGCGTGAGAGTCTTTATTCGTCCCGTGGCCTGTCTCTCTGTGATCTCTCCCAATGCTCGCTGAGCTCGTAGTCGGCGGTAAATATCTCTGCATTCCTCATCATACCAACGATGTTGTGGCATAGTCCCGGGAGGAGGTGTGTGACCAGAATGGATGGTGTGTGGGAAGGAGCTAATGGCAGATGTATGAAGAACTGATGCTATCTGTGAGGTAAGTAGGGATAGTGGAGTGTCAGGGTGAAGCAAGAGAAGACCCTTTTCGACTTGGGCTGCATATATATGAGCTAGCTCGTGTGTGAAGTGGATGGTGGTGTGTGGGATGCGTGCTGCGGGTGTGCGTGTAGGGGTGTCTTCCTTGAGGGAGAGCACGAGGTATGCGTGATCGGCTCCAATGGGTATGGGTGGGATGGTGAATGAGGTAAGTAGGTGAATGGCCTCTCTAGATCCCATGACGTAATCTATTGAACTTCCCGTGCCATCTGTGACTAAGTGTGGTATGCATGTCAATCCTCCTGAGGTAGGCCACTGAGCCATCCCGTTATAGATAATGAGATTATGTTGAGAGCCTAGTCTGAGTAAGTGAGTGCCATAATGAGTGTGTGTAGAGTCAGCTGAAGCTCGAGCTGTGGACTCATCCTCTATGGTATGTAGTATCTGTGGGTCTTCTGGGTCAAATATCTCACACTGATCATTGCCTGTCTTGGCATTGAAGTCTCCCATAAGGAAGACTTCCCCTAATGCAGAGTACTCTGTAATCTCTTCTGACAAGCAAGTATATGGTGAGTCCTCCTCTTGATCTATGATAGCGAATCGCGAGCTAGAAGGAGCAAAGTAGCATAAAGCAATGAAGATGATTCGCTCCTGTGAGAGCTGGAGTCGAGTCCAAAGATATCTGGCCTGTGAATCACGTGTGACTATCTGTATCCTGCTCTGAAGTCCATCTCTGAAGAGTATGGCTACTCCTCCTCCTGATCCTCTGGTGGTGTGCTGACGTGTACACTCTCTGTATGTGGACTCCCACCGGAAACCGTGGACTCGAGATAGGCCCCGGTCCGGGCTCTCATGTGTCTTTGTGAGCATAATGATGTCTTTGCCTTTGCGCACCTCTTCCAACCTCTGTAGGTGTGTCCATAGATCTCCATTGCAATTCTAAACTGCAAGGTGTATGTCCTCGAGTGTCTCATATGCCGCGAATCCCTATGGGATGGCCTTGCCATCAATGATGACACGACCATCTCTGTATGAAGCCTTCTTTCCTTCTTTGCGAGCTTGGTGTACTCTCGGCATGCATGCACGGTGGTGTGCTACTTGCATGGGTGCGAGATCATCATCAAGGTAGATGGGGGGGGGGGCATCAAGTGCTCTCAGAATCACCCTCTTGTGTAGGAAAGTAGATCTTACATCTTCTGAAGGGAAGTGTAGAATGAGAGCTCTCTTCTTCGTAGGGTGTCGTCCCGTTTTCCAAGACTTGATAAATGGAGGGGAGTCCTCTTTGTGGCCAAGCATCCTGCATAGTGTCTTTCCGTCAGACTCAAGTGTAGAGCCTTCTTTTTCTACAATGCCCGTGATGTGTACATTGAGACGACGGGCATGTCTCATCTTTTCTTCTTCAATGGTGGTGTGCACGATGAGCGTTTCTTCCTTTTGTGCTTCCTCTTTGGCTTCTTTTTTGATGTTCTTTTTCACTATGTCGATCCATCCGTCTTTGGTAGCTTCTAATTTGTTTTCCATGCTCGCGGTCAAAGCTTTGGTGAGTTCTTCTTTTAGAGCTTCTGTCTTGTTCATATTAATCTCTCCCTCCTCGGGTGTGAGAGAGACCATTGAAGCTTTGAGGAGCTCCAGTTCCTCTTTCATGTTTGCCCTTTCCTTAGCCCATTCTTCTTTTTCTTTGTTTCTCTCCCTCTCACGTTCTTCTTTCTCTTTCTGCCATGCTTCCCTCTCCTTGTGATATGTTTCTACTTCTTTCTCGAGCTTTGAGAGGTGGTTGATGATGGCCGTGATCATAGTTTTTCCATATGCACACCATACGGCAAACGCATACGGGTACGGAAGTATGAAAAAAGTATGGAATCTTTTCAAAAATATCATACGTGATATCATACGCCTAGCACAAGAAATATTGAGAACTTGAAGTATTATATATACAATAATATAATATTAAAGATGAGAATTTTGTTGGCAATTATTGCTTAGGGTGTAGTATATATGTATGGGTATAATGGAGGAGAGTATATGAGAGTGAATTTGCATAAAAACAATGTGAAATTGTTATGTGTTTGTACTCAACTCAAATTAATGAGACAAGAGAAAAATTTGAGGTACGAAAAATTTCATACTCCCACCATACGCATACGGGTATGGAAGTACGGTATTTTTTCCATACGAGTCCGAAAATAACTATGGCCGTGATAGTGGACTCCACCATCTTCTTGTTTTCTTTGATAGCTATGGTCAGTTTGTCCTCAATTTTTGTCAAATCGTCCTTCTTAGCTGTAGCGCTCATTGCATTCGAAGATGAAAAAATGCTCAATGTGCTGAGCCTAAAGACTTGCGATGAAGACGGGAGCGCGCCCGATGACGATGGAGCAAGTGAGAGAGAGAGAGAGAGAGAGAGAGAGAGAGAGAGAGAGAGAGAGAGAGAGAGAGAGAGAGAGAGAGAGAGAGAGAGAGAGAGAGAGAGAGAGAGAGAGAGAGAGAGAGAGAGAGAGAGAGAGAGAGAGAGAGAGAGAGAGAGAGAGAGAGAGAGAGATTTTTAACGTCTATTAGAAGGCCAAACTTGACCTATGAATCAAAATCAATGTACAGAGAGAGGGAGGGAGGGAGGAGAGAGAGAGAGAGAGAGAGAGAGAGAGAGAGAGAGAGAGAGAGAGAGAGAGAGAGAGAGAGAGAGAGAGAGAGAGAGAGAGAGAGAGAGAGAGAGAGAGAGAGAGAGAGAGAGAGAGAGAGGGAGGGGGAGAGAGAGAGAGAGAGAGAGAGAGAGAGAGAGAGAGAGAGAGAGAGAGAGAGAGAGAGAGAGAGAGAGAGAGAGAGAGAGAGAGAGAGAGAGAGAGAGAGAGAGAGAGAGACTTGGCCTATGAGACAAAAACCATGTACAAGTGTAGTAACCCTGTGTAGAAGATAAAATGAAATAAAAGGTATATCGCTACACAAAGCTATATAGGGCTGGAAAAGGCTGAGGAGACGTGGCCCTGACTCTGCAGATAGTGGCCACCTAATACATGGGGGGATCCAAAATGTGAGTAAAACGCCCTAGCGACAAGTGATGGGTGGAGGTGGGTGTAGTATGTGGTACATCGGTGGTGGTCTGAGTGCCTCCTGAAGGAAGACAACCCAGGGGGTGGTGGTACGCCTATGCTCCATCATGTGGTCGTAGGCAATCCTGATGCGTGAGACATCCTCATGATATAGTCGTGGTCGACGATATCCGCCCATGCGTGGTCGGCGCCGTGCTCTCTGTGCTGCTGCCTGGTGGAGCGTGAGCCCTATAGATGGACCTCTCTGATGTAGCTCAACTCGCTGAAAGAACTGGGTAATGGTCTGCTGGGTACTCACCCGTGGCTGATGTATGTGCTGTAGTGACCGCTCTCGCCTCTCGTATGCTGCTGTGAGAAAGCGTCCCAAGCGTCTCTGGTCTCCCATAGTCATGCACAGCTGGAATGACTCCTCGATCTGGAACTGTGCTCGTAGGTCTAAGTATGCTGGACAACTGATAACAAAATGCTCCTCACTCTCTACCTCTGTCTGGCATAGTGGGCACCACCTCTCCTCACGGGGGACTCCCCTGGACCGACCCCTCTCAATCTCGAGCTGATGTGATGAAACCCGGAGCTGCCCAATGACGACTCGTAGGTGGTGGGGAAGGTAGGTCTGCATGTATCTCGGAATCTCGATGAAGCCCGTGTCTGATATATGTAGAAAATGCTCGCGGTAGTAGAGCATTTTCGGTGGCAATGTACCCCTAGGGCTCACCCATGTCCTCTGTATGTATGTATGTCATATCTCCTGACGAATGATCCTATTCCTCTCTTGATGAGAGAGCGAGTAGGTGGGTGCATGAGAGTCGTACTGTAGTGGTGGTAGCCAGTCTATGTCAAAGCCATGGTGGGCAAGCCAGTCTCGTGTCTGTGCATACCATGAGGAGGTGTCGCCTGCTAATGCCATATCACGTGATGCCTCGAAAGCACGATAAGCAATACGCTCTGTATCCATGCTCCGAAGTCTGTGTAATAGGCATACTGTCTGGAATAGTGCCTCAACTAGCATCGGTGGTGCAGCGAGCTCTGCTCTAATGATGTCATGTGGTACTGAAGGCTTACTGCGGATCAGTCTGGCAATCATGAGGATCTGTGGCCTCTCTAATGCTGTCCATACTGATGTAGCTAATCCTGGTCCCCATATGGCTGCCCCATACATGAGCGCTAGCGTAACCAAAGTGTCAAAGAGCCACCCCTTTGTGCGGGGCTCCTGAAAAGATGCCTGGTGGCACTGTCTCTCCATCAAAGCTAGTGCTGCGTACCCACGTGTGATGCGGTCACGGGCTGCCTGAGCCATAGAGAAGACTCCTGATGCTGCTGTAAATGTCACCCCCAAGTAAACATATGATCCGACCACCTCGATCGGTCCACCTGTAGCTGTGAACAAACTATGTCTGCGTACCTGTGCTGATGTATGAAAGATCAAGACCTTGGTTTTACCAAGGTTCACAGATAACCCTCTGTGTCTGCAAAAGTCATCTAGGCCGTGTAGATGATGCTGTAGACCTTCTGTAGACTCTGAAACCAATACAATATCATCAGCGTATAAAAGAATATGGACAGTGGACCCGTGTACCTCAATGCCATCTCCCCCCTGCTGCTGTATGAAGTCCACTATCTCATCAATGTAGAGACCAAAGAGGGTGGGCGAGAGAGGGCATCCTTGCTTCACCCCGATAGTGCTAGCAAGTGGATCAGATAAGCCCCCTGGACATCTGACTCTACCAGATACTCTCTCGTATAAGGCGTAGATCCCCCATATCATCTCCTCCGGAGCTCCGATGTCAAGTTGTCGTCTGAAGAGTCGATCTCTAGGAACAGTGTCAAATGCTTTGCGAAAGTCCACAAAGCAACAATATAATCTCCTCTTCCTCACCCTGGCCTGGTCGATCAGGCATCTCAGAGTGAAGATGTGGTCAATGGTAGAGAAATCTCGTCTGAACCCTGCCTGTCCTAGAGCCCTGATGCCCTTCCTCTCAGCGAGAGTACTCAACTCTGTCTCTAGTACGGCCCCATATAACTTGGCCAATATAGGGCCAATCATGATCGTCCGGTATGTAGCTGGATCCATAGTGTCACCTGACTTATGAATGGGCACTATGGTGTGCTCAGTCCATGAGTCTGGGAACCCTTCAACCAATGCACGGTTGAAGAGATGGGCAATGAGCGGTGCGAGAGTTGTGCCTCCATAAATGAGGTGCTCTGCCTGTAAACCGAAATGATCATGGGCCCTGCCATGCTGCAGCCGGGCAATAGCGCGTCCCACCATAGTGGGTGTGAAGAAGTCAGAGGTAGTGGGACGTGAGCTCTGCGGTCTGGGAATGGGAGGCTGGTCTGGGATCTCGTATAGGATCCGTGCATAGCTATGCCAAGTGCTCGGGTCTCGGATAGGTGTCTGCTGTCTCCTCTCTCAAATGTCGCCATGCCACTACACTGTCTCGACTCATGAGCAAATGGTAAATATCCCAATACTGTCTCTCCTCCCAATCCCGCCGTTTGCGGCGAGTAAGGCTCTGCATGCGACGCTGTGCCTGTGTGTGTGTAATATCTCCTCTATGCTCTAAAATCCGTAGGTGCTTCCGCAGCTCGCGACAATCTGCATCATACCAACGGTTCTGGGGCATGGATCCTGTGCGTGGAGGGTGCATATGTGTGTGGTGTGGGAAGCTGCGGAGAGCTGAATCCTGTAGGATGGTGGTGATATGTGATGTGAGTGTGTCCAAAGGTGAGCATGGATCGAGGGAGAGTAAGCGGGTGTGTAAATGGTGTGCATAAACGTGTGAGAGCTCGTGTGTGAAGTGTATCGTGGTATGTATCTCAGTGGGTGAGGGAGGGTCTAAGGGAATCGGAGATGAGAGTGTGAATGTGATAAATGTGTGGTCTGCACCGAGTGGGCGTCGTCCAATACTAAGTGAAGGGATGAGTGAAGCTCCAGAGGTAGTACCCAAAATGTAGTCGACTGTGCTCTCACCTCCCCCGTGAGGGAAGCAAGTAAATCCGCCTGAACTTGGCCAACGATTCATCCCGTTGTATATAACGAGATGATGGCGGCTGCCTAGCTGGACTAGATGTCTGCCATAGCCGGTGGTGTCCTGACCCGTATCTGCTGATACTCTGCTGGCGCTAATCTCAACCGGGTCTCTGGCCCTCATGAGATGTGGGTGATCCATGTCGTATGCCTCGCACTGATGCGACTGAGTGCGGCCATTGAAGTCCCCCATAAGGAAGACTTCACCTAGTGTGTTGTAATGTAGTATCTCATCTGAAAGCGCTGTGTATGGTGAGTCTCTATCTCGGATCGGTCCCCCAAGATCCTGTCCTGCGTATCGAGATCCGCCTGGTGGGAAGTAGCATATAGCAATGTAAATCGAGCTCCCCTGTGCTATCTCCATGCGAACCCACATGTATCGTGCCTCCTCATCTCTACATATAATATGGATCCGGCTCTGTATCTCCTGTCGAAATACGATGGCCACTCCTCCCGATCCTCGCGCTGTACTCTGTCTCGTCGTGGTCCTGAATGCAGATTCCCAATGAAAACCTGCAATGCGTGGTAGACCTCTCTCTGGGCTCTCGTGTGCCTCTGTGATGCACACAAAGTCATGTGATGCGAGGATCTCCTCGACTCTGTCTGGTCGCGTCCAGAGTGCCCCGTTGCAGTTCCACACTGCTCCTCTGAGTGGTGTCTCCTGGTGTAGTGATGTCTCATAGGCCGCATGGCCCTATTTGATAGGGCGTCCATCTATGAAGACCTTACCATCACGGTAAAAGGCCTTCCTCCCCTCTCGATGTGCTTGGAGTATCTGTGGCATGCAAGCGCGTCGGTGTGCCACTTGCATACGCGTGAGGTCCTCGTCCATGTAGAGGGTGCCGCCGGGTAGTCCACGTAGTACTGATCGACGTCTAAAAAAGGCGGTCCGTGCCTCCTCAGAACTCATCTTGAGGATGAGTGCCCGCAAACGCGATGTATCCCTCCCAACCCTCCATGCGTCTGTGTAGGGCATGCTCTCGTATCCAAGTCGACGGCAAATGTCAGTGGCGTCTGCCTCGGGTGATACCCCTTTGGGTAGGCCCGTAATCCGAATGTGAAGTTTTCGAGTGTGTCGAAGCCTCTCCTCCTCAAGTGTATCCTGGACTCGTGTGAGCTCTTCTTTCTGCACGTCTTCCCTAACTTCCTTCTTAACCCTTTTGTGTACTACTTCCACCCATGACTCTCGAGTAGATTCTACCTCCGTTTTGATTTCCTTCTTTATTTCTTCCTTGAGTATCTCCACGTTGGAGATCTCCCCCTCTTCTTTCATGTGCTCGTAAGCTGTCCTCCAATGGTCTCTTTCTTCTGTGAGAGTCTTCACTTGTTCTTCCAATCCTTTGACTTTATTCATGACTTGTTCTTCGAGCCCTTTGAACTTTTCCATCATCTTTCGTATCTCCATATTGAGGTTGCGGTCTGCTTCCTTTTTGGCCTCTTTGAGAGCTTTAGCAATAAGGTCGTCCACTTCCTTCCGGTCCATGGGAGCCATTTCAAGGTTTAGGATTAGGGCTTGGGTTAGGGTTAGGGTTAGGGTTAAGGTGGGGAGAGAGAGAGAGAGAGAGAGAGAGAGAGAGAGAGAGAGAGAGAGGGTTTGGGTTTTTCTTAGGGTTTGGGATTAGGGTTCGGGATTAGGATTAGGTTCTGGAGTTAGGGTTAGAGTTCAGGTTAGGGTTAGGGTTAGGGTTAGGGTTAGGGTTAGGGTTAGGGTTAGGGTTGGGGTTAGGGTTAGGGTTAGGGTTAGGGTTAGGGTTAGGGTTGCACATACTTTGGAGATGTGGGTACAGCAAACACGGGTCGGGCCTGGGATTGGGAGGGGTGGTGTCGGACACGGTCGGGGTTGGGTTGGGTAGGGGGTCGGGGGTGCTCTGTGAGTAGGGTCGGGAGCAGCTCAAGTAGCTCTGGGCGGGGCTGGCAGAGGCGCTCGAACAGGGAGAAGGGAGGAGGTTTGCGGGGCTGTGGAATGGACCGAGCGAGGGGCTGAAGGGGCTGCGGGAGGGGCTGTCTGAGGCGGACAAGCTGGGCTGAGCAGGACAGATCAGGCGCAGCAGAGGACGGGGGAGAGGGAGAGGGACCGAGGGGGGCTGGAGGGGCTGTCTGAGGCGGATGAGCGAGGGCTGAGCGGGACAGATCAGGCGCAGCAGAGAGAGAGAGAGAGAGAGAGAGAGAGAGAGAGAGAGAGAGAGAGAGAGAGAGAGAGAGAGAGAGAGAGAGAGAGAGAGAGAGAGAGAGAGAGAGAGAGAGAGAGAGAGAGAGAGAGAGAGAGAGAGAGAGAGAGAGAGAGAGAGAGAGAGAGAGAGAGAGAGAGAGAGAGAGAGAGAGAGAGAAGAAAGAAAGAAAGAAAGAAAGAAGTGTTTTTACGTCTATTAGGAGGCCGAACTCGGCCTATGAGACAAATCGATGTACATGGGTGTATCTTCTGTCTATCAGAGAAGATAAAAGTGCTGAAAAAGAAACTGGTAAAGCTGATACATATCTCCGTGAAATGCGTGTGGAGATACCCATGAAAGGGGGGGGTGTATGGAGTGCGATATCTATGGCAGTCTATATGCAAAGGGGTAGTACAACAAGCATGGGAATGCATCTGAAACGACTAACTAGCTCCATCCTGTGCTAGTGGGCGGGTGTAAGATGTGATACATAGGTGGAGGTGGAATCAGGGCCATCGTGATAGCTGCAGCGGGATCAGCCATCATCTGGAATCGTCTCTCCTCCATGGCGCGATGGTGACGAACCTGGATCTATGCAATCTGATGTCGGTGATGTCTCGGGGCTCGATATCCTCTAGCACGGGGTCGTCTCCTAGCTCGAGCAACCTTAGCCTGCTGAAGAGTCACCCCTCTCGGTGTGTGGGCTGAGGGGGGGAGGGCTGCAGCACGACGCGGAATAAAGAACTCAGTGAGCTGACTCTGTCTCCCTCCTGTATGGGCTGCTACAGTAGGCTGGAGTAGGGAATCTCTGTGACTTTGTATCTCTAGTAGGAATCGCCCGAGCTGTCGCGGGTCTCTAGAGTCCATGATCTCTCGGAGGGTGGGCTGCCCTGTAAATAGAGTCCCGTATCTACCTCTGATGCCATCATATGCGCTACATCTGCATACAAAGTGCTCCTCATCCTCTATCTCTACTCTGCAAACCCTGCATATCCGCTCCTCTCTGGGAATGTCTGCGGCTCTACCTGTCTCAATCTCTAGTCTATGTGATGAGACTCTCAACTGGCCAATCGCTACCTTCGAGCTATGAGGCATGTAAGTATCCATGTAACATGGCTGCCAGATGAAACCGTCTGCTAGGATGTCTAAGAACTGGTCTCGAGGGGGGGAGGGGGAGGGAGGGGGGGAGAGAGAGAGAGAGAGAGAGAGAGAGAGAGAGAGAGAGAGAGAGAGAGAGAGAGAGAGAGAGAGAGAGAGAGAGAGAGAGAGAGAGAGAGAGAGAGAGAGAGAGAGAGAGAGAGAGAGATATTAACGTCTTTTGAAGGACAAATTTGGCCTATGAGAGGAAACCATGTACAACTGTAGTAACCCCTGTGTAGAAATAAAATATAATGGAAAAGTGCTCGCTTCACAAAACTGTGTAGGCTGAACATGGAAACAACCACAAGATAGTGTACTAGGTGACGGAGATGTAGTGGGGATAATGTAGTGGTGTGTGCGTTGTAGGGACATGTGGCTTTGATTCTGTAGATAATGGCCATCTAATACATGGGGGCACGATGAGTGGAGTGAATATGTATATCCTAGCTACAGGTAACGAGTGGAGGTTGGTGGAGTATGTGGTACATCGGCGGAGGTCTGAGTGGATCTTGAAAAAAGGCTACCGAGGTTGTGGTGGTGCACCTATGCTCCATCATGTGGTCATGGGCTATCCTGATGCGTGAGATATCCTCCTCGTATAGTCGTGGTCGCCGGTACCCAGCTCTATGTGGTCGACATTGCACTCTCTCCGCCACTGCCTGTTGGAGCGTTAGCCCTATGCCTGTCGAAGGTGGGCTCGTCTCATGTAGCCCATCTCGCTGAAAGAACTGAGTAATGGTCCGTTGTGTACTCATCCGTCTCTCATGTGTGGGCTGTAGTTGCGTAGCAACTGCTCTCGACTCTCATACGTTGCTGTGAGGAATTGTCCCAACCTCCACTGGTCTCCAATGGTCATGCACACATGTAGTGACTCCTCTATATGGAACTATGCCCGTAGATCTGAGTATGCTCGGCATCTTGTAACAAAGTGCTCCTCACTCTATCTCTATATGGCATACTGAGCACCACCTCTCCTCTCTAGGTACTCCCCTGGTCCGACCCGTCTCGATCTCGAGCTGATGTGATGAAACTCGAAGCTGCCCAATGACGACCGGAAGTTGGTGTGGTAAGTATGTCTGTATGTATCACGGAGTTTCAATAAAGCCCTGATCTGAGATCTGTAGAAAATGCTCACGATAGTAGACCATTTTCTATGGAAGTGTATCCCTCGGTCTAATCAATATACATATATATATATATATATATATATATATATATATATATATACATATATATATATATATATATATACATATATATATATATATATACATATATATATGTATATACATATATATATACATATATATATATATATATATATATACATATATATATATATATATATATATATATATATATATATATATATATATATATATGTATATATATATATATATATATATATGTATATATATATATATATATATATATGTATATATATATATATATATGTATATATATATATATATATATATATGTATATACATATATATATGTATATATATATATATATGTATATATATATATATATATATATGTATATACATATATATATGTATATATACATATATATATGTATATATACATATATATATGTATATATATATGTATATATACATATATATATGTATATATACATATATATATGTATATACATATATATATATATATATATATATACATATATATATATATATATACATATATATATATGTATATGTATATGTATATGTATATGTATATGTATATGTATATGTATATGTATATGTATATGTATATGTATATGTATATGTATATGTATATATATATGTATATGTATATGTATATGTATATATATATATATATATATATATATATATATATATATATATATATATATATATATATATATATATATATATATATATATATATATGTATATATATATATATATCTATATATATATATGTATATATATATATATTTGTGGAAATGCTCACTTTATCACTGTGAAAAAATAGCTATGTACAAGAGTGAGAAGGGATATTCTACTCCCTATTCCCTAGCTACATTATATTGTGCATTTTATCAGCAGAAGGCATGACTTGTACATCCGGCCAAAGTAAAGTCTTGCAATATTGTCAGGAAAAGGCTGGCATTGGACCCTTATTTCTAAACATTTTCAAGTTTCTGAGCATCCAGATATTACGAAGCAACAAAAGAACACATCTTTTCCTAATCCAGTCCTCAGCATTATCATTCGAATGAAAAAGTAAGAAAGTGCAATCAAATTTGGTGGGCTTCACATCCTAGATGGGAAACAAAAGGAGACTATTCCACCACTTTTGAATATATACACCAGACTAAAAAGCATGGCGCATATTCTCAACATAAGAAGTGCAATGTGGACATCTCATACCATGCACCCCATGTTTACTTGGGAATGCTCCCAACGTGAAATGCCCAACAAAAACTCTCCACATGAAGAGTTTCATTTTAAAAGTGTAAGAGGAATCCCATATGGAACGAAATCTTAGGAGCCACCAGGAGAATGATTTTTTAAGTTTCCATCTTTGATTACATTGTTGAGCAATACTATCAGAAGCAATTAAAGCACGATAGTACATGTTCGATTTGCCGACCGACCAACTAGTATGCTTTGCAAACAACCAATCTCTCCACGGATCATATGCATCAAGCAAAAGAGCCATTTGATACTTCTGCAATAAAGATACCAGTTGAAACCATTTAGATCTATAAGCTTCTCCTACTGCATAAAGTCTTCGAACCTTTGGGAAGGACAGGATCTCCCATTTAGAATTATAGCATTTTGCAATGGAATCAATTCCTTTATTATTAAAATATCTTGCTGCAACTCCCAAAGAGAAAGCAATGGGTGGATTGGAAAAAAATAACCAGAATGGAGACAAGGAAGCGAGGGAATTGCCAACATAGAGCTGTCTGCCATGCCATTTCGAAGTGGAGAGTGCCAGCGACCCTGAAATTTACCTCTGCATTTTCTACAAGTTTCCAAAAATAGGGAACCCATAATGGTCTTTGAGAGGAGGTAATACGCATAAAGAATGTTGCTCTTCTAGCCATTAAGTGAGTGTGTAAATTCAATATTGCAAGCCCACCTCTATCTCTTGGTTGACATACATACTCCCACGACGAGCACAGCAGGTCGACCATATCATCCATCCACATATATATATATATATATATATATATATATATATATATATATATATATATATAT
>MU263209.1:0-10000 GCA_020310875.1 Ceratopteris richardii
TTGAGACATGCTGCTCACTGGTCCTATTGAGAAGCATATTGCTGATTTCAAGGCTGATTTGCATGCCTCATTTGAGATGTCTGATTTGGGGCATTTGCATCACTATTTGGGCATTTAGTTTATGCAAGTTGATGGTGGAATGGATTTGTGTCAAACGAAATATATTGACACATTATTGCAGCGTTTTGGCCTTGAAGACTGTAAGCCTATTGCCACTCCTATGGAGACAGGTTTACGATTGAGTCTTCATGATGCTGGAGATGCATTTGATGTTGTTCTCTATCAGCAGGCTGTTGGATGCTTGTTTATGCATTACTCGGCCAGATATTCAGTTTGTTGTCTCACAGATGAGTAGGTTTATGCATTGCCCAGGAGTCACGCATTGGAAGGCGGTTAAGTGCATCTTTCGCTACTTGAGTGGTACTCGGCTACTTGGGTTGTTTTATCCCAAGGGGGGATCACTAGCGCCAGATTTTCATGCTTTTTCTGACTCAGATTGGGCGGGTTGCTATGACACTCGTGTGTCCACCAGTGGTTTTTGCTTCATGCTTGGTAGCTCATGTATATCTTGGTTGAGCAAGAAGCAGCCTATTGTGGCCACTTCCAGTTGTGAGGCTGAGTATAGGGCAACTTTCACAGCGACTATTGAGTGTGTGTGGCTCAGACTCCTTATGGCTGATTTGGGTGTTGGCCAGTCTTCTGCCACCACCATCTTCACTGACAGTCAGAGCGCATTGGCAGTTGCGAGGAACCCTGTGTTCCATGCTCGCACTAAGCACATTGAGGTGCATTATCACTATGTCAGGGAGAGGTTCTCTGCTGGGGAGATCAGCTTGGCATATGTGCCCACACAGGAGAACATTGCAGACCTTTTCACGAAGGCTCTGCCTAGGGAGAAGTTTGAAGCTTTCCGCAAAGCTTTGGGCTTACTTCCTTTTGTAGAGTGATTTCCACATAGCTTGGCACTTCCTTTTACATGAGTGCCAGCTCCTTGTTCACCGCATCACTCCCAGGGGGGATTTGTTGATATATTTAGGTAGTGATGTGTGTGAACACACTAGGACCACCGGGGCACTTTTTTCCCTCTTTAGGAGGTTTTTTTCCCCCGGCTTGTATATATGCCTATTGCCCTAATGGGCTACTTATCTTTGTACATTCTCTAGTAATACATTCAGTAATGTGTGTTTGTGCTCCAAGCTTCTTCTTCTTCCTTGTGCTGTTCATGTGCTTCCGTAGACGTCTAACTCCAACAAGTTTATTCATCCATAATATCTTTCAAGGGCAAGGGAAAGAATATGAAAATTTCAACTTAGATTATTACTTTGAAGGAAGTAAATCTGGAGATAAGTCATGGTAGGGATTTGTCTCCAGAGGAAGTAACTCTAGTTTGCTCCTATAAAAATGCTCTAGCTTGAAAATTTATCTTTGTTCAATAGGTGTAACATCATCCTATTATAAGGAATAAGGATATCAGTTAATCACTATTGTTATATTGAGTTTCACTTAAAGACTCTAAGATGAGAAATTATTATATTTCCAATAATGATCTTTGACTAGATGAGGAAGATATAGTTGTTGGCATTAGGAAAACTATGAATTGGGTGATGAATTTTAATTTTAGAGTTGGAAGGGATAGAGATAAATATGATTGTTAGGATTAGTAACCTCTTATTTGTTGATCCAGGCATGAGGATGATGACCCACCATCATTAGGAAAATCGATACTCATGGTTTATCTAAATATCATAGAGGAATGTTTCTACATTCTCATGGAAAAATTAAGGGGGAGAGAAAGATTATGGTTTGCATCAGTGTCAATAGAGACTCTTCCAATAGAAATTTAGTCCACACTATATGGATGAAAAACTGAGGATATGTAAACTAGGATGATGAGTTTTCATATACACAATGATACTTTAGGACAAAACTATTCCTCATGAATACACTCAAGATTAGGAATCCATTTTTGGACCAATAGGATCTTTAGAGTAAGACAAGCTCCATCACAATGATGTGAAACTCACAGAATGATTATCACCCTCTACCATCATGCCTTTTTTTCTCTTTTTATTTTATGTTTTTTAAGTCATTTGTCTCTTTTTTTCCTTGTTTTAATAAGCTAGAGCATAGCAATTTCTATGCTAGTACTCATCTACAAACAACCATAACACCAATAGTCATTTGGTTCCTATGCATAAAGAATAATGGATATGAAATTATGTGTCTATTGCAACTTTGCGATGGTAATACATACAATTTTTCCTTCTAATTATTGCCTCTACTTTGTTCCTAATTCTAACCTAATCTACTCATCTACTCCCAAATTTTATGAAAATTTTTAGAATAAGAAAGATTTTTGCTAAATAACATTTCACAAGCATTTGAGTATCCACTCTATGCTTACCTCAAGTCTCTAAAGCTTCAACATATCATTATGCAAACAACTCTCAAATATTTGTCCCTGGCAATGATGCCAAAGGTGTTCTACCCTTATAGTTTATGATCAACATGTAAGTTATCAATTCATTAGAGCATGTAAAAAATGAAGTCGCCAACATATAGCAAACAACATAAATGCAAAAGAAATGAAATGACTAACAATATTTAACATTAATCAGTTGCACGCACTTATTACATGTAAGCATGAAACACTTCATAATTTTGTACTCATCACTCCAAACTGATTCTTGTTTGGTATCATTTCAAATCTCTTGATGAGATCCACAAATCACTATCAAATCTCCAGGTATGAAGTAGTAATGGAGTAAAATGGCTTTTAACATACATAAGAACAATGACACACATAGAAAACAAGCATAAATAATCTTAATTATATTAAATGATGCAATTAAGGGTAGGAATCATGTATGATACACAATGTTCAAGGCCACATGCATGAAAACACCACTGACATTTCAAGAAAATCAAAAGAACACAACACACGAATTTGCACGAAGATGGTTTCTAGATTCAATTCGCAAAATGAAATCGCAATCCCCTACTACTTGGGGGAATGCGCTTCTAGTACCATCAATTACTTCTTATTCTACATAACAAAGAATTTCTCATAGATTTTTATATAAAAAAAGTATTAAGTATTTTTTAAAAATGAATAATATAATCTTTGTTTACAAAACAATAAGTACATGCAAATTTTCATATTATCATCCCTGCTAAAGCTCTTTCTCCTTCCTCAAGCCAATAAGAAATACATGCATGCACACACACACACACATACATACATACATACATACACACACACACACACACACATATATATATATATATATGTATATATATATATATATATATATATATATATATATATATATATATATATATATATATATATATATATATATATATATATATATATATATATATATATATATATATATATAATCTTACAAGATTTGCCACTGGCATTGCCTGACATGAAATTAGCTTATTCAAGGTCCGGGACAATATGGAAGATTATGGAAATGGATTGTTTGGGAGTGATTCAAGCATGATCATGCTAGAAGGGTTAATTATCAAAAAGGATATTTAGATGTTATATAATGATCCTCATGGTTTGGTAGTGATTATATAATGATCCTCAAGGTCCGGGGCAATATTGAAGATTATGGACATGGATTGTTTGGCAGTGATTCAAGCATGATCATGCTAGAAGGGTTAGTTATCAAAAATGATATTTAGACTCCATGTTGTGCATGGTTTGGCTTATGCTTGTATCGATGGCTCTATCATTGTAGGAAACTCTAACCTTGGAGGGATGCTCACATATTAATGTGTGATGATTTCAACATGGTGGATGTTGACATAGATGGCATAAATTCTTGTTCTTTGGTTTCTCTGCAAGAAAATCAAATTTGGAATGATATTTTGGATGTATTTGAGTTGTAAAGATTTATGGGGCTGCATTGATGGCCGCTCACTTCGATTCACTTTTCATTAAAGATTACATAGTAAGGTGATGCATAGACTCAATAGATGCTACTAGTCTCAAGCTCATGTATACAAGAACGAATATAGGCAAGCCCCAAATTCACCCTTCAATGAAAGTGCAACCAGAAGCTCACGGTAGTCAACCACAAGATTATATAGCATATCGACTCCATTATGCTATTACTCTCATGCTCATACTTTGCATGCATCATTACATTAGGGGAAAAAATGAACCCTAAATAGGCCTTTTAGATTAAGGAGTGATTAGTGATGGACCAATCAGAAGAGGGTCGTGGCCACAGTCTATGCCCTATAAAATACTAGGCTGAAGGGGGAAGAGGGGACATATTTCTCCCTTATTTAATGAGCTGCCTCTAGAGAGAGAAGGAATCTCGTAACTTAGTTGGGCCCAAAAATTCAAAATTTCTAAAAAGTTAAAAAACTCATCATAACACCTGAAAATGGACCCCCCATTATTTTTTAGGGTCATAAGTACACTTTTTGACCCCAAATTCAAAATCCGTGCATGTTTTGAGCTAAAAAAAATGGGTTTTTTCAAAAATACTCAAAAAAGAGTTATTTACCTCCTAAACCTCACATTTTCATACCCAGGTCCCAAAAAGTCATCTTTTCCCACTACTTTCACTCTGTAGCACACCATTGAAGCTCCTGTTTCTACACTCCAACCTACCTGCATCTCCTATCTCGAATTACTATTGTACTTTGAAGACCTTTAGCTTCAATGGCAAGAGCTAAAGCTTCTAGGCGATCGAAAGATGAAATCCTCACATTAAGATGTCATAATATCAAAGCCACAGATGGACAATGGCTATCACATGAGTACTCCAAAGGTGCATGGGTGTACATGCAACCTTCTAGAGTTGGGCCTCATCAAGTTAGAGATCGTGGAAACTTCGATCTTCATTGGAAGGGAAAGTTACTTGGCTTTAAGAAGCACAGAGACAATGGGATGGTTGCGATTGTACAACATGTTTTTACAAATGGCAACTTTGAAACTTGAAAACTCTAGTAGAATGAGATATCCTGTGAATTGTAAGTATTACTCTACAATATTTTATGTTTTCTTGTGTCGGATATATTTCTGAACTATTTAGATATGTTTTTGTTTGTTTTAGATATATTTCCTTCTACTTTGGTGGAAGAGCAACCACTTCATAGTCTTACAGGTACTTTCCAGGCATTGCATGCAGATGTTGGTGCACTAGTCTTTCCAGAAATATCTCCTGCTCAACTTTACCATGATAGGGTTTTCTTTTACACACATAGATATGTTGTACCCTCTACAATGAATGGTTTTGGAAGGTTAGAGAGAATTGAAGTACATTCTCTTCTTAGTTTGGAGTGGCCAAAACCTGATATATGGTCCGTATCATCTTTGAAGCAAAAGATGGTAATGGATATACATAACTCTTTGAAATTCACAAAAGTGTCCAGGTCTGTAGGTTTGCACTGGTCTTTTCCCATTCATTGTTTTGTATATTTATTCCAAGGATTCTCATTCCAAGAGACTTCCACCATGTTCATGTGTGAAGATATCACATATGAGCAAGGCGAAAGTCTTCTTGGTGAAAATTGGGGTTTGATAGAAGGAATTGCAAAAGGTGATAAATATCTTTGTAAAATAGGTGGAACATGTATAGGATTTCGATATTTGAAACAACGTACTTCATTATACATCAAATTCTACTATGATTGTTGGATGTGCAAACTTGGCAAATGGATACCATTTCAAAGTTCAGAGGGATCTTTACATTCAAACTATTTACATTCATTTGAAATAAAGCTTAGATTGCCCAATAATGAAACAAAAACTATTTTAGTGAATAATCATTGGACCTTGGCTAATATGAGAGAACACTTGATGATTATGGGGTTTGAAGGACTAACTCAATCCAAATTCAAAATTCAAGGACATAAGGTGAGAAATGTTTCGTGCTTTTGTTAAAGTAATCTTTTCATTATTGTTTATTTTACTTTAATGACTTCAATTTCTTGCAAATTGATTACAAGTGGGTGGAAGAATGGAATACAAAATGAAAGTCCCTGTAGATTGGAGCAAAGATGGAACAAAACTCTCATTGTCATAGTTCTTTTGCAACCTGATAATGTCACTTCTTGGGCCCTAGTCATTGTATCTCATGGTTTTTGCACTTTCAAGAACCTTGTAAAAAGTAGGACAATCAGTTCATGTTAGATATTGTATATACCTTCTTCTCTACAATGATAATTTCAAAACTTTTGCAATGTCAAAAAGTTTGTTCAATACTTTGAAATGTGGTTGCTCATGTTTTTGTCTGTGCATTATTTTGTCATCAGAAACACATTTTTTGAAATTGCACTGATTTATTCTATACTTTAAAAAGTGGGCCCAGTCAATTTAAAAACTTGAAACTGCTATAAAAATGGGTTCTATGTGCTCATTTCCCACATTTGCACTCTCAAAGAGCTAGAAAGAACAGACAAGCCAGTAGAATTCTCGCGCACAAGCAATGGCTACTAGCACTTCCACTCCCATGAAATCTCCTTGAGATCTATTCATGGAGTTTTTGGATACTACAGACTACAATGGTCGTACGGATTTGTATGACCTAGTCTGTAGAGTCCCTAATCTTGAAGGGACAATAGCCATGAACTCCGATGTCATCGATGAGATCACATATTTTATGGAATTCTATATATTAAGATATGCCATAGATATTCCAACATATGAGTGTAAATGGGTCCCCTTTTGTCATAATCCACAAGGACTTTTCCCCTCAAGGACACTTCATGACTTGGTGTCTGAAGGCCTTGAGCAAAGTTTTGTGCCTATCTACAATTATGCAAGGGACCAATTGTATATTTCTAGTTAGGAAGTCCCTTGCCCTTACTACCCTAGGAGTTAACTTTAGAGGAAAAATATTAGGTCAAATAGGAATAGCTTTAGGTCTTGGATTGACAGACCCTCAGTTAATATCCCAATCAGTTTTGACTTACCAATTGCCACTGTCTTTTCAGAGAAGAAAGAATGTAGTGGAGAGGCTCAAGACCAAGAGCCAATTGTAAAAACTTTATAATACCAAATATTGTTTTTCCACTTTCCATGTGCAGTCTTTATGTTTTTTACAATGTCTTAATTTTTGCATACTCTAATCAGTCTTTTTCCATTCAATCTTGTTATTTTTGTTGCCAACAATGCATGGATGGCCTAGGAATGCAAAAAAATAGCTTGCCACAGAAATGTGGGGATGGGCCGTGCAAAAGTTTTGCAGGGCCCATCCCCGCGTTTCTGTGGCAAGCCTTTTTTTTGCATTCCTAGGCCATCCTATGCACTAGGTTCCCTATATTGCAAGTCTATGTCCCTCAATTAGCACCTTCACTTGGGAAATTGTGGAAGACCAATCTTATGTGCAATAATTAGAGAAAGTTAAGACTCCTCTAGGTGCATATAAGCATGCAGCAGTAAATAAATACATGTATGTTCATAAACATTGTTTAGCTATTGGTCAGAGGGTTATCATGCAACGCACTCTATCTAAGGCCAATTATATGCCCAATGTGCATGGCATGTGTTTTCATGGCTTGGAAATGCCAAAAAAAGGCCTACCACAAAAATGCGGGGATAGGCCCTACAAAACTTTTGCAGAGCCCATCCCCGCGTTTCTGTGGCAGGCCTTTTTTTGGCATTTCTAAGCCATGAAATGCATTAAATAGAATTACCACTTACAAGAAGTATAGAAAAAAGAATGATACAACTATGAAAAACACTTCAAAGAGGTACTGGAAAAAGACACCTAGAAACATAGGAGAAATAAACTTCGAAACATGTACACTAAGAGATAAACACTTGGGGGAGAAAATATAAGAAGACAAAGATTATATTCATCATTTGGGATTTACAAAATATTCATCATATGGGATATACAAAAGGTTCTCCAAACAAGGGAGTAATTTTTTTTTTAAAGGGTTAGTACTTACAATGTAGTGTCACTCCACACATCTCCCACCATGTCACATGTGTATTCAGGTTCTCTCTTAAACATGCAATGGGCTGCCCGATCTAATATTGATAGATATGAAATTGAAGTCGCTTCCTCTCTACTTATGTGTGCAAAGTCATATCTCCACCTGTCTATATTTTTATATAATCTATCTAGCTATCCTCAAGTTCAGTGTTAGTATATTGTTCCTTTGATCTCCACAATGGGTGGAGAATGTGAGCAACAACATGGATTGGTCTACAAAACCAATCCCATCTCTGTTTGACAACATCACATAAAGTTGTTGTCTATTAAAAAATTAAACAAAACTTTTTATTTAAACTCTAGATTCTAGAATCTAATCTAAAAAATTGATAAGAAACAAATTTACAAAAACACTTAACATAAAAAAGACCTTGCACTTTTTCTATGCATTCTTGTATATGATCAAGATAGTCATATACAAGATCGAACATGCTGCCCTCCATATCTATAATGTGAAATGCATTATACAATGGCTGGAGAGAAGACACTAACACCTTTGCCTTTGTCCAAAATGCCTCATCCCTCATGACAATGGATGAGAAACTGTAAATAAAGGATCATCAGCTTTCACCTCGGAGATCTAATACCGTTTCTCTTCCAAAATAGTATGCAAAATCCCTTTTCTAACTCTCAACACTCTCTAAACAACTATGAACATGTAACAAAAGCACATGATGGGGGGCTTTTGAAAATCCGATAGGCTATGGGCACGAAAGCATTGAGAACTTTAGGTTTACTCATGAAAAATTTGACAATAAATTTTGCCTTGTCTTTGGCTCACCCAAGGCATGTGACCTATATCTTACATCATGAGGTCAAGACTATGTGATGCACATGGTTTCCAAGTGATCTTAGGATACATATCTTAAACCATGAATCCCATGGAAACATAATTGGACCCATTGTAAGTCACTACATATACCATATTATCAACACCCACATCCTCTATGACCTTCTTCACATAAGAAAGATAAATTCAGCAACCGAAATTGTGTTTGGTTCATGTGCAAGTATAGCACGTAAGAACATAGTGCCCTTGCATGAGGAAAAACATGTTGTAAACATTCCTCTTCCTCATTTTTGGCCAACCATCACATATAATAGAGTAGTCATATTTTTTCCAAAAGTTCCTCAATGACAAAATCTTTGGCTCCACTAATTGTGTTTGTTTATATAGCTGAGAGATGCATAATTTGTGTGTTGATGGGCCCTCCCAAGGAACCCCAATCTTACTCACAGACCTCACGGCCCTCTTCCATGCAGTAGTATTTGCCACATTATGAATGCCTGCCTTGATACTTCCTTTCACAAACATGTTTGTTTTTCAAACTCAATCCTTGCCTCTAGGATTGGGAAATGTAGGGATACTTGCATTGCTTATGCTCTTTGTTTGTGGAAATTTAGGTAAGGGAGGGGTTGAGGGGAAACAATTTCATCACCACCACGAGCACTTTGGATATCCTCATTAGTGGTATATGATGGTGGAGGAAAAATGTCACTCACTCCTTGGCTCAATTGAAGTTGAGCAATTAATTCCTAAACTACCTCTTGAGTGATGGATGTACATTTGCTAATACCTCCACCTCTCAATCCAAGTGAGCTTTGATATGGGATGCGGTACTTGTATAGAAGCCCATGCAACACTTGCATTTCCATTGATTATTCCCAACGGGCTTCACATGTTTATGAATGACATCGGGAGTTCTACCATTATAATGAAGTTTCTATATTATAAGCTTTATAAAGCAAATGGCAAGGGGAAACTAGTGTCAAGACTCAAGTCACAAGTGAAGGTTGAAGCAAGGGGAAAATAGTGAAGGGTGCAACAAAGGGCTACACGTCGAGCTCTACTGCAAGCACATAAAGCAAGCACTTAAGCTCTCAAGGTCAAGAATGCAAGGAGCACCCAAGCGAATCCAAGGAGAACACATGCATGAACTCACAAACAAAAGCACATTCAAAAAATTATACCTAAATATGTCGATGAAAAATTTTGAAGAAAAAAAACTTCATAAAAATCATACAAA
>MU263209.1:22500-30000 GCA_020310875.1 Ceratopteris richardii
CGTACGTTCGTACATATGTCGTACGTACGTACGTATGTATGTATGTCTGTCTGTATGTATGTATGTATGTATGTATGTATGTATGTATGTATGTATGTATGTATGTATGTATGTATGTATGTATGTATGTATGTATGTGTGTGTGTGTATGTATGTATGTATGTATGTATGTATGTATGTATGTATGTATGTATGTATGTATGTATGCATAAGTGGTCAAGTAGTGTGTGTGGCTACAGGGAATGCAAAATGCACTACTCTTGGAGCATACTAAAATAGTAAATAATATGCCCTTTTACAACTAAAATACTAAGAACTTATCACCACTTCACTCTATTACAATTGGAGAAAAAGGGAAATACTTCAAAGGGAGACACAAAAATAGTAGACATAACGAGTGACTAGTAAGAACAACAAAATATAGCTCAACAACAAGATATAGCACAAGAAAAGACCTAGCAACCCATCAATTATCCATACAGCCCATCATACAGGCACTTGATAACCCAATACAATCTATCTCCTCAACTTCCAAGTTCCCTCACACTAGCACCGTCTAGTAGGTTACTGGTTTGAAATTAGCAAGGTAGACCTCTCCGTTGTTACCACTAGCTCTAGGCATGGAATCTCCCCCCTCATATGTCTATCTTTAGCTATAGGTATCTTCTATCTCATCTAGACTACATTGCATATCTCCCTTCTCTTGAGGCTCCTTTCTTTTATAGATGTAGGATGTGTTACAAGAGGAGAGGCTTGTTCATACGGGTAATGGGCAGTTAATGCATCCCGTGGTTATGGTTGTCAGTACTGTCAATAACAAACTTTTTCCTGTAGTGTTGAGTGGTCTGGGTCCACCTAGACACCTTGTCAGTTCTACTACCGTTGCCTTGCCAGTGCTTGTCTCTTGGTGAATTTGGGCATCTTGGCACCCTTCCTAGCACCTAGGCATCTTGGCACCCAATTCGAGTTCCAGGGGATCTTGGCGACCAACCCCAACACCTGGGCATCTTGGCGCCGAACTCCACCACTTTTGCTTCTTGGCGCCCAACTTTGGAACTTCCCGAAAAAATTTAACTTTTATACGTTTCCCGCCACTAGTGTCTCTCCATCTCGGAGAGATGAATAGAGAAAATGTTGCTCATTTCTAAATAAATAACTCAAGTACTCAAAATGAGAGATGCTGAGATGTGTCAAAAAAGTAAAAAATGAAAGATGTTGCTGCAAAATGTAAGCTCACGGTAGTACAGAATGAAATAGTATAACACTATACAGAATAACAAAGTCTATGGTGTAGTACAACATGAAATACTATGACACTATACAGAATAACAAAGCCTATGAGATAAAAAAAATGAAAGTTTATGACACTAGACATAATGAATATCTGAGAGGATGCATCAATGATGTGCAGGTTCTTTGCGAGGCCTCCTACTCTGATCTTAACCTTCATCTACTCGTTGGGTGTGTTGAGCTTCCTCTATGTCTGAAGAACAAAGCAATGACTTTAAAACATCAAATTTAAATTTCAAGGCGTCCCTTTGCTTCCATAGATTTGAGTTTTCTATCTTTAGATTTTTGTTCTCTTTCTTCATATCTTTGTTTTCCGCCTTAAGTTTTCTAATATCATCTTCTACCCAGTCCAATGTTGCTTCTAGATTCTTCGCCTTCTCCTCAAACCTGTTCGCATTCTTGAAGTGTTCTAATAACTCTTTCATTTGCATATATATATATATATATATATATATATATATATATATATATATATATATATATATATATATATATATATATGTATATATATATATATATATATATATATATATATATATATATATATATATATATATATATATTTGCCTCTATAAACCTCTAAAATGATAGGCTGGAAAGAAATAACTATGAGATCCGAAGGCATTTCTATAGGTGGGGTGTTCCTTCTAGGTGAAAATCTCAAAGGAGAGGGTAGGTCAATGATTTTAAATGGTGGGTGTTGTGAGGTGGACTCACATGGAGGGATAGATGTGTGGATTGGGTTCTGTGGTGATGGGGAGTGTGGCGGTGCAGTTGGATTTTGAGGAGATGCGGGAGGTATAGGTGAAGTTGTGAATTGTAATTGTATGGGATCAATGGGTGGATCATCAGTTATATGAATGGTTAGGGTTGTTGCTGAAGTGGCACTTGGTTTATTGGTAGGTGTGGTTAATGTGTGATGTGAAGTGCGTGAAGGTTGAGGAGATGAAATGGCTTGAGATGTCTTTCTAGAGGCTCTGGGTACTAGACAAATAGGCGTGAATGTAATGTTAGAGGAGGTGCATAGCCTCTTTGTGGATCGGGCATACCCTTGCTAAACTATGGATAGAGAATATGGCACTTCCATGGAATCTTTCTGAATCTTTGCTCTTAATTTCTTCTTTTGAGTATTTGTTCGAGGTTTTTGGGATGATGTAGGTTGTGCCAAATCGTTTGTATGCTGTGAGGAGAAATACTTACAGATGTATAGCATCATGTGATCCCCTATGACCTTGAAGGTGGGTGCCTTCTTTGCCACCTGTTGTCTGTATCTTTTCTTCCTTTCAGCTAATGTCTGAAGAAGTGTTTTATGGTATGGATATGGTTTAGCATGCACAAAATAGAAGAGTGGTTCACAGATCTTGATAATTGTGAAATGTAAGTTATCTTTGAGGAGGAAAAATGCTTTGAAGAGTATGAATCTTTGAGTCATGACCCAATCATAGTCTGCAATTAAGAAATTAGTTGCACATGCTTGCAGTATGTCCTTGACAAGTAGATCAGCATAACCTCCTGGTTTCTTCGTTTCTGATATATTTTGAGTGCCAAGCATGAGGGCCAGCTTCTCTTTGGTGATTCTTCCCTCGGGAAGGGACGGAAAGGATTTCAAGAGAGTGAGGAGTTCCTTACCAAAATCTTGGAGGTCACTAAGGGAAGTTAGAGTCACATTTGCTGTTGTGAGAAGTCCCATGGCACCAAGTTCCTCCATGGTGAAAGAATTCAGCAACTTGCCTTTAATGTTGAGATCAAGCTTCAATGATGGCTCACCTGGAATGGAGATAATGATTTCAGTGGTAGTTGCTATATTTGGTGTATGATTAGTTGTGGCCAACTTCCCAGCTTTGTGTGAGCTTCATCCTCTTGATCTTCTTCCACCAATGACTCTCACTCTGAAGCTAGCTCTTGAGAAACCACATATAAGGAATCGCTTGAGTCTCCATTTGAAGATGATTATTGGGATCCGCTCTCTGTATCTGTTCTAAATTCAGGTGTCGTGTCATCTACAGAAGATCCCATGTCGGATATTAATGATGGTAGTATCAGCTTGCTTCTACTGAATGAAGGTGTGTGGCTTCCGAATATGTAGGGTGGTGCCTTTGGTAGTACAGTGAGTGCTTTGGGTAATAGGGATCAGAAATTGTAGGTGTAGTTGTATTGTAGAGATTCACAAGTTCCTAACTATAGAACCCATAGCTTCAGTTCAGAAATTCATAGATAGATTAGTTCAGAAATTCATAGATAGATTAGTTCAAAAATTTAGAGATAGAATCGATCAAGATTGATGTAGAATTCGGGATTGGTTGATTGCAGATGTCGCCAGATATAGATCGTTCGCTAGATATAGAGGATTGCTCCAGATTCTCTCAATATGGAGTAGTGAGATAGGTGATGCTTGCGATCATCAATGCTTTTCCATTTCAGATTCTAACTGTATTCAGAGGTAGATAAGCCTACATTTTCTCAGAGGCAAAGCATGGGGCTTGGCCCAGAACATCGAGGAGATTAGGGAATTCTCTACGTGACACAAAATTGATGTTGATATTGCATGGGTAGATAGGGCATTGCTTGGGGGATAATGTGATACCCCTGCTGCCTATGCCTCTTCTTTTGAGTCAAAATTAGGTAAGCATTGCCCAAAAATAGGCATTCAATAATAGCTGCAAGTGAATGTTGATTTTCTTCAAATTTAAGTGATGTGTTCGGCACCAATGCATGAAAAATTGCCTAAATAGCATAATTTGGGAAGACGTCACAAAATTTGGAGTGGGGAATCTATTGTACAGTCTTACCGTTATCATACTAATATAGAGCTTGCATTCTCAAGTTCGTAATATTCACAATAATTAACACCTAGTGCTACTTTCAAAGCAGAAGTTCTTCTTGCATTGTACACTACAGATTAAATTATCACCCAATTGTCTTTGTGTCGAGGGGAGGGATGGGAGGTTTCCCATGTAGAGGGTTGGAGGGTTGGGTAAAATTATCTTGGTGCAGAGGGGAGGGATGGGAAGTCGCCCATGTAGAGGGCTAGAGGGTTGGTTGCCCAGTGAGCTAGAAGGAGGTGATCACCCTGTGTGAAGAGGGAAGTGGTTTGAAGGTCACCCATGTGGAGGTTATCGCCCAGGAAGCTTGAAGGGTGGGTGGTTGCCCAAGGTGCTAGAGAGAGGGATAGTCACCTTGAGAGGAAGTGAGGTGCATGTAGAGGGGTTGGAGGTTGGTCACTCAGGGAGTTTAGAAGGAGGGAGCTAGGACACTAGAAAGGAGGAGTTAGAGGAGTATATGCAAGAGGATTGCTCATCTTGGTTAGATTCCACCTTGGAACAAAGTGAGAGAAAGCGAGGAAATTTGGGAGTGGTGGTCGCATTGTGTGTAGAGAGAAGTGGATGGGAGGTCCCCCTATGGATTTGGTCGCCCTATTGTATAGAATGAATGATATGGGTGGTCGTCCATGTGAGGTGGAGTGGAGTGAAAGTGTCTCGAGGGGTGGTCGCCCGTGAAGTTGAAGGATGGGAGGTCACCCAAGGTGCTAGAGAGTTGGATGGTCTCCTTGAGAGGAGAGGGGTAGGAGGGTTGGTCACTTAGGGGGTTAGAAGGAGGGATCTAGGACTTTTAGAAGGGAGGAGATTAGGAGCTAGAAGAATGAGTTATATGGGTGGTCGGCCATGTGCTAGGAGGGTGAAATGTGTTGAATTGGTGGTCTCCCAATGTGCTAAGAGGGTGGAGTGTGTTGAAGAGGTGGTCACCAAATGTGCTAGGAGAGTGGAGTATATTGAAGATGTGGTTGTCAAATGTGCTAAGAGGGTGGAGTGTATTGAAGAGGTGGTTGCCAAATGTGTTGGGAGGATGGAATGTGTTGAAGAGGTGGTCACCAAATGTGCTAGGATGGTGGAATATGTTGAAGAGGTCATCGCCCATGTGGAGTTGGTCACCCTATTGTATAGAATGAGTGATATGGTTGGTCGCCCATGTGAGGGTGGAGTGGAGTGAAGGTGTCTAGAGGGGTGGTCGCCTGTGAAGTTGAAGGATGGGTGGTCGCCCAAGGTGCTAGAGAGTTGGATGGTCGGCATGAGAGGAAGTGAGGTGCATCTAGAGGGGTTAGAGGGTGGGTCACTCAGGGAGTTAGAAGGAGAGATCTAGAACTTTAGAAGGAAGGAGTTTGGAAGGAACTAGAAGGATGAGGGATATGGGTGATCACCCATGTGCTAGGAGGGTGGAGTGAAGGTGTCCAGAGGGGTGGTCGCCCAGGTAGCTTGAACGACGATGGTCGCCCAAGGCACGCGGATGAGACGGTAGTTACTAGTAAGCTTGGAGTAAGTGATAGTGCATATAGAGGGAAAAGGAAGGAAAAATTCATAAGTGGTAATCATTACAGGAGAGGGTGATCGCCCTTGTGTTAGAATGATGGGTGGTTGCCCAGGGTGCTAAATGGTGAATTAAGGAAGGGTGATCGCCCAATTGTATAGAAGGAAGGATAGGGGTGGTTGCCAATGTGATGTATTTGAGGGTTGGATGAGAGGATGGTCGCCCTTATGTTAGAAGGATGGGTGGTCATCCAGGGTGCTAAAAAGATGGGGGTGATTGAGCTTGATGAGATGGTAGTTACTAGTAAGTATGGAGTAATTGATAGTTACTCATAGGTGGAGAAGGAAGGAAAAATGCCTAAGTGGTAATAATTAGAGGAAGTTGGTAGAGGGAGTGGGGTACCAAAGGGAGAGAGGAGATGGTTGATGAATAACTTAAAAAAAAACACATATCCCATTAATCTTCCTGTATCTTATAGCTAATAGAAGGATATAGACTCCAATATGTACATTATGTACAAGGTCGTGTCATTGCTCGACTACTGCTCCACATAGGGTTTTACCTTTGATTTCTTGACCAAGGGCAATATCATTCCAATTAGTGTAGAGATTTGCACTGCACCTTTGCGGAGTGTTCGTATGACCCAAAAAGGTCCATTCCACCTTGGCATCAATTTTTTCTTGGACTTCTTTTCAAAAAGACATGGGTAGTACAATAAGACTAAGCTCCCCTCTTTGATATGAGATTTCTAGAGGTTTGCATCATGATTCTTCTTCCTCTTTTCCTGGACTATGACAAGGTGCTCATTGTCGATTTTTCTTTTTTTCCTCCAAGAGTTGTAATCGCATGAAGTTTGATGCAAGTGTTGTAGAAAACCCATGTATCCGATCTATTCCAACTCAGTTGGAGCCATGCAAGATCCCAAATGGAGCAACTTCTTGTATTCCATAGGCCAGTTCGAATGGAGTATGTCCAATCTTGGCCTTGAATGAAGTTTTGTAGGCCCATAATGTTCCTACATAGGCTTGTCCCCATGTATTTGGGAATTGTAAGCATGTTTTCCTTATAGTAGCATGAGAGCCTTATTTGTATACCTAGCCATCCACCCTTGGGTAGTATGCGCAAGACTTCCTATGGGATATTTGATATTTTTCAAAAATTAAGATCAATACTTGGTTAATGAAATGGGATGCTTGTTTTGTTGTTACCTCAATGGGACATCCAAATCTGCAAAAGATGTGGTTATACAAAAATGAGGCTATAATTTTTGGGGTACAATCTTCACTTGCTTACTTCAACCCACTTAGTGGCATAATTGATTGCCACTAGGAGATATTTGGCACCAAAATCATGCGCTACAGGGTAAACTGGGCCGATAAAGTCTAGCCCCCAATGCTCAAAGGGTTGCCAAGCTATGGAGATGGAGTGGTTGGTTCCTTTGTGGGGGTAGCTTAGTTGCACATTCTTTATAAATATCATATGCCTTTGCAAATTTGGTGGCATATCGAAACAGGTATGGCCACTATAGCCCACTTTGGAGTATTCTAAGTGCAGTGATATCCCTAGGAAAATGTCCAATAGACTTATCTTCATGTGCCAATTGAAGAACAGTCTCCATTTCATGTGGTCAAAGCCACTTCCTATACATTCCATCAGGCCCAAACCTATAGAGTGTCCTTCACCATTATGAAGTTTTTACTTTTTAAGAGTAACCTACAACTCTCCAATGGAGTAGACCCAACACGAAATTGACCCTAAGATAGGAGCAGAGTCAGGTCATCATACCATATGGGTGCTAAATTTACCTTGTATATTAAATTGTCGTGGAAGTCATCTTCTACTCCTTTAGTTGTTTCAGTAGGGTGCTTGATGCGAGAGAGGTGGTCTGCAATGACATGTCTTCCGCTT
>MU263209.1:35000-37500 GCA_020310875.1 Ceratopteris richardii
CTTCTATAGTCCTAGGGTCTTTCAGATACACGTAGGATCTCAATTTTGGACTCAGCAATCCGTCAAGGAATAAGGCTACTTGTTTAGCAGATGTGGGTAGCTCCGAAATAGGACATCTTTCAAGGTATTGCCTAAATCTTCTTCCTGCAAGTCTCACAGTCTCTTGAGGGGTTTGCTTAAAGCTGTGAATCAGTGAGGAGGTGTTGTGTCTTATGCCGCTCTTAGAGAACTCTACGATGAAAGCCTCTAGGAGTTGGTCTATGCTCCTGAATTGGCGTTCATCTAATGGCTGAAACCACGTAAGTGCTGTGTTCCTAAGGGTTAGACCGAAGGCATTGTACTGCGTGAACAGATCCTCCACTTGTTCAGCTCTCAAGACTTGCTTGAACTCCGCCACATGATCATAGGGATCTCCTGTGCCGTCAAAGTAGTTCTTCATGGACTTAACTAGCTGGGTGGGTCTCAAAGTTCTTGTATGCTCTCTAGGCCTTGGCAGAGGGAATCCATCTACATTTCTTTGGTTCCTGTGGGCTCTATGCATCTCAGGTTCCACCCTATTCGTCTCTGTTCTCGTTCTTTCTCTGCCCACTGGGTTGGCAAAACTTACTTCTCGTCTATCTCTACTTCTGTCTCTTTGCGTACCATGAGCTTGGGAAGTTCCAGCCCCAGGGTGACCATAGGATACATTTGATCTTGGTTGGGGGAAAATAAATTCACCCTTCCAAGTGTAGGCATGCCTATCGTTTTCTGTCACCACAAAGATCCGTTCTGAAGCATGATCTAAGTAGGTCACTCTGCCTGGGCTATCCGGATCCTTAAACTCATAGATCATGATATTTCCTATGTCTGTTGGCTGATTAGACTTATACCTCCAAAAGGCTTCATCAGTTTCTCGATTGAGGAGCAACTCTATGCTCTTGTTGTCTTGGGGGACCCATTCAGGCGTGATGATCCTAGTGAGAACTGATTTACCTCGAGGGGTTCTAGGTTCCGCACCCATGTTCCCTTGTTCCAGGTCACCTAAGTCTGCTTCTGAGATTACATTCCCAAAGTCATCGGTCCTATCAGGGTGACTAGTGACTACATATATAGTTCCTTCTTTGTCCAGGTATGCACCATTTTCAAACTTGACAGCTGGGTGCTCTAGTCCTATGGATTGGTCAGGGTTTTTAATCTGGACCACAGATCTTCCTAGGCCGTCCTCGTAGATGCTAGCACCTAATCGGTTGGTCCTAAGGTATTCCAACTGTGTTTTGTAAGGGCCTTCTACCCTGTACAAGTAAGGCACACCTGAACTTCCCGTAGGTCTGTCCATGCCTTGAGACATCTCTGATTCACTGGTATCAGAGCTAGGGTAATGAGAGTGGTGACTCAACTGTTGAGCCCAAGACCTTGCAGTGTGATTGACACTAGCCTCTGAAGACCTAAGGCTTTGTCTCTCTCTTACTAGGTGTCGTCCTGATCTAAGGTTCATATGCCTATCTAAGTAGCCCAATTCTTTGCCCAGAGTACAACCTCGTTGCCGATCAATTGGTACCAGTCACTTGATTCTTTTTAGTTATTCCTCGTGTGTAAAGTCTTGTCTGCTATTACGTTGTCAGGAATGCTTGAATGTTCTTCGTACTTTCAGGTTGATCGTTCCACGTTAGGTTCTTTCCTTTATGTTGTCGACAGTACAGAGATTAAGTTTTTAGCTTGAACTTGAGTTTTTAGGTAGTCTTCAACTTGATAGTGGCCTATCGTCGTCCTGACTTACTCCTACTTCTAATCGTTCTTAGCCTAAGCTAGGAATTGACAAAGAGGAGTTGAGAATATTCCGACCTTTCTTGCCGAACCTTGCTCTCTAGTGCTCGAGAAGTTGATTCTCAAGCGTGCGCAACACCCTTGCTTGGATACTCTCAATTGCTTCTCAATAGGCCTGCATAAATCCCAAGATTAGCTCCAAGTAGACCTTTCAATTGACAGACAATTTATTTCAGACACTTTGTTCCCCCTTATGTATTGCTAGAAATTTCCTCTAGAGCTCCCTTGGTGTTTCTACCCCTCTGTGGGTCAACTTCCAAATATCCTATCTGAAAATCAACGCGTTATTCTTATAAAAAACAGTTGAGGGCGTGTAGTATATGTCACGAGCTTTCTGACAAGCCCTAGAGCTCAGAAAATGGATTTCGTACGCAAAAGTTATGACCGTTCAGGGTTTAGGGGGGTACTAGATAGACAGAGCCTTTCGGGGTTTTAATGCATTTTTCTAAGGCCTTCGTAAGTATATGAGTACATGAAAGTGCAAAAATGCCCAAAATTTAGCCTAAATTTCCAAAAATTCACACCTTAATTTTTTGCCGAAAATGCCTGTCTATCGCGATAGACGGTGTCTGTCGCGATAGACACAATCTATCGTGGGGGCTGTCTGTCGCGATAGACGGTGTCTGTCGCGATAGACAGTGTCTATCGTGGATTTCTGTCTGTCGCGATAGACGGTGTCTGTCGCGATAGACAGTGT